>JAULBY010013858.1:0-22213 GCA_032358315.1 Ophiocytium majus | reverse complement strand
CTCCAAATTTCATATTTGTTACAAATGTGATAGAAAAATTACCATTTATATCCGTTTTACCTGTTCCTACAACAACTCCGGCCATTTCATTGGCCGACCCAACATTAGAACCAAATTGTTGTTGTGGCGCATTCTCAACATCTTTACTTTGCAAGTCACTATATTGCGTTGGATCTTTTTTCTTGCAGGTAATATAATCATACACCAGGTTTATAGGCGTATTTGCAAGCGGCCTTACATTGCTGGTTGCATTAAACATGTTATTACAAATAAAATCCGGCACTGCTTCATCATTCGGCACAAGCTGGCTTGTAGCCCCAACCTTGATCATTTTAAACTTGGGAGGAAAAACAAAGTTTAGGTTAGAAGGTTGCTCATTTTCTTCTTTATATCTATACACTAATTTGCCTGTAATGGTAGCTGTTAATGAATTTTGCTCGTTCAGATCATCCTTTTTCTTTGCCTCCACATATTTAAAAACAACTATCTGGCTTTTGCCAAAATCGCTAAACACAATTGGTTTTCCATAGGTATCAGTGCCTTTTGCTGTAACTTGTATGGCATAAAATTTTCCATCTTCTAAATTCACGCTACCAGAACTATTGCCAGGTTTTGTAACTATTGTTTTACTCATTGGCTCACTGATAATATCATAATCTGTTCGATTAAGGTCTCTGTTAAAAACAACATTTAAATTATTTTTCATGTCTTTTTCAGCCGTTTTCTCATCAAATAATTTTACCACTTTTAAATTGTAAGTGATCTTATTTCCAGGAGAATTAATAGGAGTCCAGTTTATTTGAATATGTTTTGAACTAACACCACCCGAAGAATTTAAAGTTGCTGTATAACTTGTATTGGCTGCAGGACTGGTTATTTTTGTGGTTTCTAAAAACAATGGATTGTGTCCAACATAAGTAAACGTACACACCTCGCTTTCGCCATTGTTCTTAAACATAGTTTTTTTTGCAGGATCAAATACTTTAATTCGATACGCATATTTTTGTCCAATTATTAATTTAGGATCAACAGGTCCGTATAAATATGACGTTGATTTGATGATCTTTTCAAAAAAAGCCGGCGTTACCATCGTATTAATAGCATCATTAGCATTTTGAGTTGGAAGCACCGGAACAATTTTTAAGAGATATTGAAACCCAGGTGTAAAGCCCGGATTGTAGGTCCAGTTAAATAAAACATTTTGCACATCAGTTGCTAGTATCTCAACACCGCAAGAAGGAGACAAAGGTAAGGGCGGATCAACATGCTGAATGTTAATTTGAGCTGAACAACCTGAAGGCGAGGAGCCCGATAATGGAATATCCGTAGCAAAATCAAAAACCTGCACGCAGATCACATAATTACCTTCAGGCAAACCATTGCCGATAGTTAATTCTCTTACATTAATACCTGTAACGGTTACATTACTTTCATCAAAATAATTTTGGAGTGCCATGCTATTTAACACTTTTGGCATAGAGCCTTGTATTTGTAAGCCCTGCGAAGGTTTGTAATTTGGTTTTGTATAAACGGAAATTCCATTGTCACCAACAACACTTGCTTTAAAGTAAACCTCTTTTACATCAGAGGGCATGCCATTTGGCAAAAGTGTGATAAGCGTTTTATTTTGATAGTTAACATAATCTGAAATATATGGAGAATATGGAGGTAATACATTTAAACTAACGTTTACACTTGTAATTTGCGCAATACCAATTTTTGAAATTATGATCGCAAGAAATAAAATTAATCTTTTCATGTTTTATTTTTTAAAATGTAAATCCGTAATTCATTTTCACAAAATATTCCTGGAAACTTCCACCTGCCAGAACATTTTTTGACTCATTAAACAAGCCATTGGCCATCATTGAAATAGTGTGTTGCCTGGCTACTTTCCAGGCAACCGTTAATTGAAGATTTCCAACATAACCATTTTGTTCGTTATTAAATGTGGACGCGTTAATGCTTGCATTTATATCACCTGTAATTTTATCCTCTTTCCAGCTTTTAGAAACGCCGCCCATTATACCGGTTAAACCAATAGTGCCTGCAATGCTTTTACTTGAGCTGTAATTTAAACCGCTAGTAAATGAAATTCGTTTTTGAACACCACTTCTCATAAAAATCAAATTAGCAAACATCATTTCCACCTGTGTAAAATTTTTGGTAAACCTGTTTCTGTCGTCCAATGATTGTCTACCAAAAATACCTATGCAACTAATTACTCTTTTTTCATTTGCAAGTATGTAACGTGGTACAATATTTATTGAATTATTAATTTGATTTATTGTGGCAGTATCACTTAAATTTCTTGTGCCCGGGCGTTGACGGGTTCCAAAATTTGCATAGCTCACATCTAAACCGAATTTTGCAGTTGGATTAAATGATACATTCGCATTATAAATATTACGCTGTGTAGTAGCAACTTTTTTATTTAATAAATTATCGTTTTGAATTCCTCCACTTGCGGAAATTCTTAATCTGTTTTTTATTAGATTAAATCTTATGTTCCCTAAAATTTGCTCGAAATCCGTTTGAAAATAATAAGCACCCATGCTTTTGTAATCGGGTGTTACTTTTCGGTATTTTGCACCAATACCAAAACCGCGCTCGTTATAATTTAATTGCGCTTCGTAAGCATAATTTACCTGTGTTGAAATGTTAGCGCCCACAAAAGTAGTTGCATTCTCGTTTCCAAGATCAAGGTTTGCAAATCGTATATCACGCGTATAAGCGCTGATGGCACCTTCAGCCTGCCAAACCAATTTCTTGTTGAAAAAAGAAAACCTGTTCGTAGTACCAAGAACCTGGTTCTTTGACGGTAAAACCTGCGTAGTGATTGGTGTAAATGGTAAGCTTGTACTATCATCTTTACCTTGTAAAAAATGCAGGTCTAGAAAATTATTTTCTGTACCATATCCAATTTTTACGACTGTTAACATGCGTTTATAAGCCGGGTAATTAATATCATTTAAATTATCGGCAACCGTTTTGCTTGTATCATCAGCTACTGCTTTTTGCGAACGTCCGTACAAAAATGTGAACCTGAATTTTTTTGGCTTTAACTCTATTCCTGCCCCCAGCAATGTATAACCTGCCATTCCAAATTGAGAATAAGAAATATTTCTATAACCTAAGTGTACAGTTACCCACTTGTACGTTGGACTTAAACCGAACTGGTTAAATGGCTGGCGGAAATCGCGTTGATAGTTACTGAAAGTAAAAGAAAAAGGCAGGCTAACACCATAAATATTAACAACCGGAGAGCCAGAAACAATATAGGTAAATTGTGGCTGACGGGCTTTCGCGCCTTGCATGCTATAAAAACCCGTTTGCAGATTTAAGCCTCCACCAAAAGTGATCGGCTTTGTGTTTTTTAAATTATCAAGATCCTGCGCATTTACAACATGCAAAAACAAAATAAAAGCAGTAAAAATAATTTTCGTTCTCACGAGTATAAATATTCAATAATCACCTGATATCAAAGGTGGTACAATTACTGTAGATATAATTTAGTAATAGATAAACGACATTTTAAATAGATGAATGAATATATCAAATTGTTGCTTTTATAAATTTTTAGGTTAACCTAAATAATTATTTAGCTAAGCAAAAATTTAAGTAATTTTGCATTCTATTAGCGATAACTGAAAATAAATAAAACAAATAGCCGGACCCTTAGAAATAAGTAGTTTTTAATATTTTAGTGGAGGAGAAAAAAATGAGCAAGTCGTTAGAAGAGGTAAATTCAAGTGTTAATACAAATACAGGAGGCACGGTAAAAAGATTACTGGCCTTTATTGGACCGGCTTATATGATCAGTGTTGGTTATATGGATCCGGGCAACTGGGCAACAGATATTGCCGGGGGAAGTAAATTCGGATACAATTTATTATGGGTTTTGGTAATGAGTAACATTATTGCGCTCTTATTACAAAGTCATTGCGTAAGGCTCGGAATAGTTAGTGGTAAAGATCTTGCACAAGCGTCACGTGAAACCTATCCACGTTTTATTAATTTATTTTTATACGCTCTTGCTGAAATTGCCATTGCAGCCTGCGATTTGGCAGAAGTAATTGGCATGGCTATTGGTATTCATTTATTGTTTCCAAATATTAGTATTTTAACGGGTGTCTGTATCACCGTATTAGATAGCTTTATTTTATTGTTCTTATTAAATAAAGGTATTCGAAAATTGGAAGCCTTTATTATTTGCCTTGTGGCTTTAATTGGCGTTTCATTTTTCATTCAACTCTTAATAGCAAAACCCGTAGTAAGTGAAATTGCAAGCGGCTTAATGCCTTTTATTCAAAATGATGAAGCGCTTTACATTGCTATTGGTATTATTGGCGCTACCGTAATGCCCCATAACTTATACTTACATAGCTCATTGGTTCAAACCCGAAAGTTTAACCGCACGCCCACCGACATAAAAAAAGCAATTCGTTTTAATACAATTGATAGTGCCATCGCATTAAATCTTGCCTTGTTTGTAAATGCAGCTATTTTAATTTTGGCAGCCACTACTTTTTTTAAACAGGGAAGGCATGATGTTGCTGAAATACAAGATGCTCATCAATTATTAGCACCCATGTTAGGCAGCACGCTTGCTCCTATTTTATTTGCAGTTGCTTTAATTGCTGCGGGTCAAAGCTCCACGATCACAGGTACTTTAGCCGGGCAAGTAGTAATGGAAGGTTATTTGAATTTACGTTTACAACCCTGGATAAGAAGATTATTGACACGTTTAATTGCAATTATTCCAGCGTTTTTAACGATCTATCTTTTAGGTGATGGCGCTACCGGAAAATTATTAATATTCAGCCAGGTTATTTTAAGTTTACAACTGGGTTTTGCTGTTATTCCTCTTATTCACTTTGTAAGTGACAAAAAGAAAATGGGCGAATTTACTATCCCAACGTGGCAAAAAATATGTTCATGGATCGCAGCATTGGTGATCATAGGCTTAAATGTAAAACTTGTTTTTGCCGAGATAGCCGATCTTTTATTTACAAGCGAACATGCGCTATTGATAAGCTTTACAATTGTACCGCTTTGTATATTCTGCTTTCTAATGTTGATCTATATTACCGTTGTACCATTCATTACAAAGGAAAAAGAAAACAAACGCAAAGGTTTTCATGACGAATTAGAGCCTTTACAACTGGATTTTGCAACCAACATTAAGCGTATTGCCGTGACAGTAGATTTTAGCCCAAGTGATAATAAAGCAATAAATAAAGCTTTACAACTGGGTGATAAAAGTTCTACATTAGTTCTTATCCACATTTTAGAAAGTACAAACGCTATGGTGTATGGCGAAGAATCGTTTGACTTTGAACGGGAAGAAGATTATCAGAAATTGAAAAAATATCAACAGGAATTAGAAGCGCAAAATATTACTACCGAAATACAATTGGGTTTTGGTATCCCGAAAATAGCAATTCCAAAACTGCTCATTAAAAACACTTGTGATATTTTAATTATGGGAACTCACGGTCATCGTACTATAAAAGATATTTTATTGGGAAGCACGATCGAAAGTGTACGACACGAAATTAAAGTGCCTTTGGTTTTGGTTTAAAAAAATTACTCTTTTATAAATTTTGTAGAAAATGCTCTTCCGTTAGAATTAAACTTCAAAAAATAAATTCCGGGTTGTAAATTTTGAACATTAATATCTGAATCTGCTTCAGTTTTTTCTAAAACAACGTTTCCGGTTACATCAAGAATATTTATTTTTTCTATTTTTTTATTTTTAAAATTCAAAAAGTGAATTTCACCTGATGTTGGATTCGGATAGATAAAGTCTTTACTTTTAGTGATAACTTCTTCCTCAATTTCAACAAAACAATTATTACTCAAAATATTAGTAGGTAGATATTTATCAATATTTGTCGCATCACCCAATTGGCCGGAATCATTATTGCCCCAGGCCCACAATGTGCCATCCGTTTTAATAGCTAATGAATGATTGCCGGAGGATATAGATTTCCAATTTGTGTCATTTCCAATTGCTAAGGGATTAGGTGAGTTGGCACTTACAACTCCAACACCTAATTGACCATATGAATTATTTCCCCAAGACCACAAGGTGCCATTAGTTTTAATTCCTATTGAAGATATAGTACCCGCAAAGATTGCATACCAATTTTGAGTTCCGATATGAACCGGCAATAGCCTTGTAGTATCGGTTCCATCGCCTAATTGGCTAGTTGAATTACTACCCCAAGCCCATAAGCTTCCATCATTTTTTATACCAAAAGAACGCGCCCCTCCGGCAGATAAATATTTCCAATCACTATTTGTTCCTAATTGTGTAGGTATGCTATCGTTATTTAATGTTCCGTTCCCTAATTGCCCAAAGTTATTATTACCCCACACCCATAAAGATCCATTACTTTTAAGTGCTAATGAATGATAATTGCCTGAAATTACAAATTTCCAGTCAGCGGCAGAGCCAATTTGCATAGGTGTACTACTTGCATTCAAGGTACCATTGCCTAACTCATAGTCATTGTTGTATCCCCATGACCATAATGTGCCATCTGCTTTTATTCCTACTGAGTGCTTGAAACCTACTGATACTAAACTCCAGTTATTAGCTGTTCCTATTTGTATAGGAATATTTTTATCTACATTTGTACCATCTCCCAATTGACCCTCAGCATTCCAACCCCATCCCCATAAAGTTCCATCGGTTTTAATAGCTAATGAATGCATGCCGGAGGATATGGATCTCCAATTTGTATCAGTTCCAATTTGTAATGGAGCATTTTTATTTACATTCGTTCCATCGCCTAATTGACCAAAATTATTATATCCCCACGCCCATAACGTACCATCCTTTTTAATACCTAAAGAGCTATCATACCTACCGGAAATAGATCGCCAACACTGAGCATTATTTTCCAGACAAAATAAAAATAGTACTAAAATAATTGTGATTTTTTTCATAGTGGTTAGCTCTCAATTAAAGATACAAAAATTAATAACAAATAACTTCAAGCAGTTTTTTAATACTAAACTGGTTAAAATAAATCTCAAGGCTTTCTTTTCTCCCTGCCATAGTTTCGGATTTAAGCTCTGTTTCCATTAATTTATTTATCAATTCTACAAAATGCTCGGCTGTATTACTTATGTAGATTCCATCTTTTTCTCCACCAATAATATTTGTGCCTACAATCATTTTTGGATTACAAATTACGAATCTACCTTTGAATAAAACATTTAGTAATTTTAATTTTAAACCTGTTGCCTGGAAAGTATGCAGGCAATGTATTTGTGCATTCGCAATCAGATCATCCATTTTTTTGGAAGAAGGATTTTCGATCAATTCAATGTGGCCATATCCTTCAATACTCTTTTTTAAAAATGAAGGTGGATTTAATCCCGCAATAATAACTTTTTGAAGCACGTTACAAAACACATTATTAATAAGCCACAACGCGGATTCGTAATTTTCGGAAATACTTAAATTGCCATGGTATAAAATATAATTACCTGATCCTTCTTTTATATTTACTTCATCGTTTGGGTGAAAGCTTGGTAAATAAAATGTTTTTACCTTTGGATATTGAAGTTTAAAATATGCAGTATCATTTTCGTTCACTGCTAAAATAATATCGGCAAAGGCAACTATCTTTTCGAAACGCTTTAATTTATTTGCTTCTGTTCTTAAATAAAATCTCTTAAATATATTTCTTTCCGACTTCGATAATTGCAAATAATAATCATGCTCAATATTACTGTGCCTGTATATTTTTTTTCTATTCTTAAAACGTTCGTCACTTAATAAATAACAGGTATGCAACACTTCAAATAAAATAGGAAAATCATTCAATAACAAATTATTTTCAAGTTCTTTTGATTGACGGGACTTTACCGTATAAGGCAATGAAGATAAGTTTGCGAAAAAACCCGTTTCGCGTTTGTAGTAATAAACTTTTTCACATAATGCTTCCAATTCTTTAGCTTCGGGGCGGCCATAAGTAAAACAATGCAAATGAACTTTAACACCTGCTTTTTTTAACCAAACCAATTTATAATAAACATCAATCACTCCGCCATAGTTGGCAGGAAAAGGAACATCAAAAGAAATAATATTAAGGACTTTGCTCACAAAGCCAAAGATGCCTATTTTTTATTCAAAATAAAAACCATTGGTAATTAATCCAGCTTTAAAGTGCGTTTTCTCAGTACCTGCAGCATTATAAATATAAATATTTGACTTCGAAATATAATCTAAAGCGTCGGCAGCATAAATAGTGTGATCGTTTGGATTAACACCTATACCATAAAAATTTTTAGTCCCATTTGCAATAAATGCGGTTGCAGGTAAGCCCCCATCAATAATTGCCATTCTGTAAATTCCACCTTTTATAAAGTACAAAGTATCTTTTGTTTTATTTAAACACAAATGAAAAGGTGATTCACTCACTCCAAATGTATAAGAAGCCTCCACCTGGTTTGTAAGTGGATTTATTTTTGAAAGTTTACCCGGAATATTATTTTGACTATCCCCACTTCCCAATACCCAAACTTTATCATTTTTATCAACAACAATACTTCCGGCACTTGGTCCGACTTGAATGCTATCTGTTTTAGTATCGGTAATTGTATTTATTGTGTAAACATAATTTCGTTTTACATTTGTTACAAATGCTTTATTATAAATTAATACCATCTCTTCGGTAAAACCAGGGCAAAGAATACTTCCTGTTTTTGCATTTGTATTAAGATCAATAATACTTATCGCATTTCCATTATAATCACTCACATAAGCTTTTTGATTGGTAATTGGAAGGATGTAACGAGGTGAAGAGAGATTTATTATCTGACCTGTCTTTTTAAACTGATCATCAAGAACAATTATTTTGCCAGAATTATTTACAACCAGGTAAAACTTACCGTTTATTTTTGCCAAATTCTGTGCTATATCTCCAACATTTGGGGAAGAAGGGTTTTGTGTTCCATAAAAATTTTCAATTACAGCGTCATTACCTGTATCGTATAAAGATACTGATGCATTACCTGAATTAAAAACACCTTCGTTAACGATATACACTTTTTTAGCGTTCGTTAACTGAACCTGCGGCTGAATATTGTCTTGAGGCTTATCCTTAACGCAAGATGATAATATCGCACAAGCAATTAGTATAGGAAAAAGTTTTTTCATTTTAAAAAAGAAGGTGCAAGCTTAAAAATGCACCTTCAAAGTATTTAATTTTTAATAATTTTTTTAACTGATTTATTATTACCCGAAACAATTTCTAAAAAATAAATTCCACTTTGTAAAGAATTAAGATCAAGACTTGTTTGAAGTAAATTTAATTCCTGAGAATAAATTATTTTACCTGTAACATCTAAAATAGTTGCTGTAGCGCTTTCAATATTTGAAGCTAAAAGAATATTCAAATCAGAGCTAAATGGATTTGGATACACATTAAATTTTAAAGTACTTCCATTTTCAACCAAACCAACACTTGATTGCAAAGTTGTAAAGTCATCAATTGCAAAAAATAATGGCGTGTTTGGTCCAAAAGAACCATTATCGCTGGTATACATATAAAATTTAAGGCTGTCAACATTTCCTAAAGTTGCAGTATTTACCCATTGCCATGTATTTACCAAATAATCTAAAGCGTTATTTGCAAAACGAAAATCTGCTAAATAAAAAGCAACACTGTCTGTTAACATAGCACCGCCTTTATAACCTTTAACGGTTACTTTAAAAAAGTCAGGATCGTTACCAGTAGTACCTCCAAATTTTTTCGCGAACTGATCTCCATGCTTCATTGATCTGTAAGCATAAGTTGTGTTTGTAATATAAAAACCATTTACAGTGTTTGATGGTGCGCTTAAATTAATTACACCTTTATCCTGTGCAATTGTATATACGTTTGAATTGTTATACCCTTTTAAAGGTTTAACGCCATACAAACCCGGTGTTGCTGTTACGATAGCAGAAGAATCGTATTTGTTTGTGTACGAAAATCCACCGGCCCAATAACTGAATTGTGTATCCCATTTGTATTGAAAAGATGCGCCCGCTGTTACAAAGGGAGCGCTAACTGTACTGCTGTATGCAGAGTTGGTTGCTAATGGCAGACTTTCAAAATCGGCCACAAGTGTTTGCGCTTTTGTTGTAAAAAGGCCTAAAGTTAAAGCCATAGTAGTAATCGTTTTTTTCATTTTATCTTTCATTTATTTGTTTTATTTTTTGATTGTAGTGTAATTCCAAATTCATAATTCCGCAAAGGCATTGGTCTTCCAGAAAGGATCGTATAATTTTTATTGAACAAATTATTGCAGGCACCAAAAAATATAAGATCCATAAATTTGGTTTCAACAGAATAATTTAAACGTAACGAAGAAACCCGGTAAGGATTTAACCATTGGGTATTATCACTTGTAGTAAAACGATAGCCAATATATTGGTTATAAAAAGTAAGAGCTGCTTTATCATAACCAATTAAAACATTTGCATTAACAGTATAGCGTGGTGTATAAACTAATTGTTTGCTAACCGTGTTATTATTTTCCTGTTTATCTGCTTCAATTGTTGAAAGCACATAACCGGTAATAACATTTATTTTAGAAACGAATTTATTTTTTGTGTAGCCGATCTTCCATGTTGTTTCAGTGCCCCTGCTCCAAACACCTTGTAAATTAATGGGCGATGGATTTCCGTTTGCTCCCGGTACCCATAAGATCCAGTTATCTATGTTGCGGCTAAAGGCTGCGCCTGAAATTAAAAAAGAAAAGTTGTTAAACTGCGCTTTATAATTTGCCGAACTTTCAAATGTATAACCTTGTTCTGGTTTTAAATTTATATTTCCTCCGGGCAGCCAATACAACTCATTTAAAGTTGGTTGCCGGTAAACTTTTGCGGCGCTTGCCATTAAAGAAAAGTGTTTTGTGAAATTATATTCCGTGGAAATGTTTCCGGTAATTGGTAAAGTTCCAACTTTAAAATATTCTGCTCTTGCAGAGATATAAGTAAGCCATTTATTTTGCAAAAAAGAAAAACGATTCCCTACTAAAAAAGAAAAACGATTTAATGTTTTTGTTCCAGCATAATTATTTGTGAAAGCTGTACTTGACGTAAAATTCACACCAAAGTTTAATTGATGGTGTTGAAACCAGTTAAAATAATTCTCACTTTCTGCAATAATTGTTTGTGATCTGCTTTTTGAAAAAAGTGAAGTTAAACTATCTGAATAATTTATTCTATCTTCAAAAAAACCTCCTTTTACAATAGACCTGAAATTTGAATTTATATAACTCCAGTTTGCTGTTAGTCTTGTTGCGTTATCGTATTGGTAGGTTTTACTTTCTGCAGAAAGGTTAAAAGCAGGCAACCTTCTTTTGTTAGCATTTATCCAGGCATTAACGGTCAAAATTTGTTTTGGATTAATTAAGAATTTTAACTCCTGCATAAAGCCAATAAAATTATACTGAGAATTTTTTTGCTGCTTAAAAGGTTGTTCTTTATCAGCCGTATCTTTATATGAATAATTATTTTGCGCTAATGTGTTATAGATCTTTGTAGAAGAAATAAAACGCTTGCCGCTGTATAAAATGCCTGCGTTAATATTTTTTGCGCCAAAACTTCCACCACCAAATCCTAAAGCGGTTTTAAATCCCTGGTTAAATATTGTTTTATTTTGTAGGTGAATAGTTCCGCCAACAGAGCCGCTTCCCCATAAAGAAGAAGAGCCACCATATTCTACTCCTATATCTTCAAACAAAAAAGATGGCATTAATGAAAGATCGGATTGTCCTAACATAGCATTCTGAATATTGAATCCATTCCATAAAATGGCAGTCTGCGAAGCGTTACCACCTCTGAAAGCAGTTGTTGAAAGTTGGCCCGGGCCATAATTTTTTATAAAGATTGGCGTATTAAAACTCAATACATCGCCAATAGAATTTAATTTGAATTGTTGCTTTATTGTAGAATCTATCTCTTCTGTTTTTTTACCAATTTGCGAAAGATCATTTTTAAACGTAACAACTTCAATAGTTGTTAGCGAAACCGTATCCTGTTGCGCAAAACAATTTAAGTTTGCAAACAAACAAGCCAGTATGAACTTAATATAATTAAGATCACAAGCCATATGCTTATGTATTTTTAAGATCAATTTTTTTGATACTTTTTGTGCGTTCTTAGCTTCACATCCCGAAAGCTTTAAACTAATGTTGCATTTGGCAGGTCTTCTGACTTATCCTTACCTAAAACGCCTTCCCGTTAAAAAACAGTGGCTTGAGAATGTTTTAAGTTCAAAAAGGACTCACAGCAGCGGGTACTATTAGCGATTTGCACGCTATTCCCTATTAATCTTTTGTTTAAAAAAGAACCAATTGCAGGGCAAAGATAAAGAATTGTATTTAATTAAAGAATTTATTTTTTCTTTGCAGTCTCAGAAAATGGAACAATCACAAAAAATAGAATTAATAAATTACTTAACAGGGTTTATTTCAGATAGTCGTAAAAAGCGTTTTGATGAAGTGATCTCGCAGCGCACAGATCATTTAAGAATTGTTTTAGAAGATGTTTACCAGGGACATAATGCCGCGGCTATTTTAAGAAGCAGCGATTGTTTTGGTATTCAAAACATACATTACATCGAAGGAAGAAATTCAATGAAAATGAGCGCGGATGTAGATATGGGAAGCAGCAAATGGTTGAATATCCATAAACACAAAGGCACAGAAAACAACACGCTTGATGCAATAAAAAAATTGAAAAGTAAAGGTTATCGCATTGTTGCAACAACACCACATAAAGATGATTGCACAATTGATAAATTACCTGTGGATAAAAAACTGGCTTTGTTTTTCGGAACAGAAATAGAAGGCATTTCACAAACGATCTTTGATCATGCAGATGAGTTTGTAAAAATACCAATGTATGGTTTTACAGAAAGCTTTAACGTGAGTGTTTGTGCGGCTTTATGCTTATATGAACTTACCACACGTATAAGAGAAACAGTGCCGGATTATTTACTGACAGAAGATGAAAAAATTGATATCTATTTTAACTGGTTAGTAAATAGCATTGATGCAAGTGTTGGTTTGATCGAAAATTTTTACAAGGACAAAACAAAATAATTTAATCAAGAAAAAAATCGGAAGCAATGCCATCAGCATATAATCTTGCAGCAGTTGTTAAAGTATAAACACCATTATTTTCTTCGAAATCATTTTTCTTTTCTTTAACTATTTTTAAAAAATGTTCTTTGATCTCTTCTCCAAATAATAATTTAATTTCATTTACATCACAACCCCAAATGGTTCTTAGGCGTGTAAGAACATATTCATTAAACCTGTCTTTAATTGAAAGTTCTTCTTTTTCGAAATAGGAAGTGTTTTGTTCTAAAGCTTTAATGTATAAATTATTATTTCTTATATTCCATTGACGTGAGGTGCCGTTAAATGAATGTGCAGAAGGGCCAACACCTAAATATTGTTTTTGCAACCAGTAATTACTATTGTGTTTTGCGAAAAAACCGGGTTTTCCAAAATTGGAAATTTCGTAATGAATAAAATTATTTTCTTTTAAAATATCCGACATCATTAAAAATTGTTTGCTGCTTAACTCGTCGTTTATTGCAGGTTCTTTTCCTTTTGCATTTTGAATTCCTAAAACCGTTTTATTTTCTATCGTAAGATTGTAGGATGAAATATGTTGCGTGTTTAAACTAACGGTTCGCAGTAAGGCGCTTTCCCAGGTTTTAAGATCCTGGAACTTGCTTCCATAAATAAGATCGATAGTAATATTATCAAAACCGGCATCTTGAGCCATTTTTACAGAATTTACAGATTGCAAAGCGTTATGAGCACGGTTCATCCATTTTAATTCTTCATCATTAAAACTCTGTAAACCAATACTTAACCTGTTGATTCCTAAATCTTTCCATATCTTAAGATTCTCTTTTGAAATATCATCCGGGTTGGTTTCTATGGTAATCTCCGAAGCGTTATCATAAATAAAATACTTGCTTATAGCTTCAAAAATGGCTTCAAATTCAGTTTTATTTAATAAGCTGGGGGTTCCTCCACCAAAATAAATGCTTGGTAACTTATTGTTTTTCAAATATTTATGCCTTAATTCAATTTCCTTAATGATAGCTTTAACCAGTTCGCTTTTTGTACTAAAATTAGTACTGAAATGAAAATCACAATAGCTGCAAGCCTGCTTGCAGAAAGGAATATGTAGGTAAAGCCCAACCAAAGTGCCTGTTTTTACGTGTATATGACTAAATACTTTTTTTGAAAGATAAAGGCTTAAATTTATCACATTACAACGCAGTATTTGCCAATTTTCTTCAAAAATTTTTAAATTTTTTAACGATTTGTATAAAATTTATTATATTAGCAGCCTATAAACTCATAATTAAAGTATGAAAAACATCAATAAGTTTACTTTAACCGCAGCAGCACTTGTTATTTTTGTTGCAAATGGATTCTCGCAAAAATTGCTAAAAAAGGCTGATGCCGCTTTCGAAGCTCACCAATATTATAGCGCTATAAATATGTACAAACAGGCATATGCAGGCGCTTCTAAAGATAAAAAACCAGCGATAATGTTCAAATCAGGATATGCATCGCAGGAGATCAACGACTACAAAGGCGCAGAGACCTTTTACCAAAAAGCAATCGCGGCTAATTATGATGATCCTTCAGTTTATTTATTGTTGGCTGAAGTTTTAAAAAGCCAGATGAAATACCCTGAAGCAATTGTTGAGTTTAATAACTACAAAGCTAAAGGTGGTAATGCTAAAAAAGCAGATCTTGGTGTAAAATCTTGCGAGTTAGCTCAACAATGGAAAGATGCTCCTCAACGCTACAAATTAGAGAATATGTCATTGATCAATTCAAAAGAAAGTGATTATTCTCCAAGTTTCAGTGATAAAAAATATCAAACTTTAGTGATCACTTCTCGTAGAGAAGGTGCTTTAGGTTCACAAGAAGTTAACTTAGGTTCAAATCACTCTGATCTTTATGAAACAAAATTAGATAAGAACGGTAAATGGTCAACTCCGGTTTTATTACCTCCCGCAATTTCTTCTCCGGTTAACGAAGGACAAGGTTGGGTAAGCAAAAAAGGTGATATGATCTTCTTTACCCGTTGCCCTGAAGAAAAAAACAAACAAGTAAAATGCGGTTTATATATGGCTAAAAAACAAGGTAGTACTTGGGGTGTAGCAACACGTTTACCGTTTAATAATGATACAGTACAATTCGGTCACCCGACATTAACTGCTGATGGTAAATTTTTATATTTCGCTTCTCGTATGGGTGGCGGTTATGGCGGAATTGATATCTGGAGATGTACTTATGATGCAAAAGCAAACGTTTGGGGACAGCCAACAAATGCCGGTCCTGCAGTAAATACAGAAGGAGATGAAATGTATCCAACAGTATCTGATGACGGTAAAAAATTATTTTTCTCTTCTAATTTTCATCCTGGTATGGGTGGTTTAGATATATTTGTTGCAGAAGCCGGTGCTGATGGCAAATTCTCTAAAGCAGTAGAAAACTTAAAATACCCTATCAACTCTTCATTTGATGATTTCGGTATCATTTATGAAGGAAAAAAACAACGTGGTTATTTAACTTCTAACCGTGAAGGCGGAAAAGGAAGTGACGATATCTGGAGCTTTAACTTACCTCCATTAACTTTCAATGTTAAAGGTATGGATATGAGCAAAGGTTCTTCGCGTACCGGTGCAGGCAGAGGTGAACCAGTTGAAGGTGTAAAAATGAAAATTGTAGGAAGCGATGGAAGCATCAGTGAAGTTACTTCGCCAAAAGACGGTAATTACAATTTTAAATTAAAAGAAAGAACAACTTACACCATCTCAACACTTACTGAAAAAACAACAAAATCAGCTTCATTTACAAAAGGTTATTTGGCATCTAATGATCAACGTGTAATTACGACTGTTGGTTTAGATAAATCAAAAGATTTTATTGCAGATTTCGAATTAACTCCGGTTGAGCCTTTCATCCGTATGCCGCAAATTTTATATGCATTAGGCAGTGCAGAGTTACTTCCTCAATCAAAAGATTCATTAGCATTCTTATATCAAACATTAGCAGATAACGGTTCTATCGTTGTTGAGTTAAGTTCACATACTGATAGCCGTGGGGATAACAAAAAGAACCAGGATCTTTCTCAACGTCGTGCGCAATCTTGCGTTGATTATTTAGTAAAAGAAAAAGGCATTAACCCTGCACGTTTAGTTGCGAAAGGTTATGGCGAAGAAAAATTATTAATTAAAGATGATGTAATTGCTAAAGCAAAAACAAAAGAAGAAAAAGAAGCTTTACACGCTTTAAACCGTAGAACTGATTTCGCTATCTTAAATTGGGATTTCGTTGATCCAAATGCTCCGAAAACTCCTGTTAAAGGTAATACTACTAAAAAAGGTGGAGACGATGAAGAGGACGAAGACTAATCTTCTTTAAAAGAAATTAAAAAAGGCTGCAAAATTTGTAGCCTTTTTTTTTGCGGTTTAATTACCTTTAATAAAATAATAAGGATTGAGTAATTTTGTTGTATACAGATCAAGCGCCGGTAGTGGTAAAACTTTTACGCTCGTAAAAGAATACTTACGCCTTTCCCTTTCAGACCCAAAAAAACTAAACAGCAATTACAAACGTATACTGGCCGTTACCTTTACCAATAAAGCTGCAGCTGAAATGAAGCAACGTATACTGGACGCTTTAGATCAGATCGCAAATCAAGCGGAAATGCCTTTTACAGGCAATTTATTATGCACCGAACTAAATGTAACGCCAATAGAATTAAAACAAAGAGCAAGGATAGTTTTAAGCCAGATCCTTCATCATTATTCCGATTTTTCAATCGGCACCATTGATAGCTTTACACATAAAATTGTAAAGACATTTGCGCACGATCTTAAGCTCCCTGTAAATTTTAATTTAGAAATGGATGTGGAAGGCTTTTACGATAAGGTTATTTCTACACTCTTTAATCAAATTGGCGAAGATGAATATGTAAGCAAGCTTTTAAAAGAATTTGTTTTAAATAAAGCCGAAGAAAACGCAAGCTGGGATCCGGAACGCGCCATTAAAGAGTTTTCACGCCTTTTACAAAAAGAAAATTCAGATAATTATCTTCAGCAATTAAAAAATTTCAGTACTGAAGAATTAGAAGAGGTCCGCAAACAATTATTTGCTTACATCACGCATTATAATTCTTTTTTAAAGACCGAAGGACAAAAAGCAATTGACCTTATTTCAAACAACGGATTAAGTGATAACGATTTTATTTACAAAAGCTCTGGTCCGCAAAATTTCTTTAAAAAATGTGTTGACCAATCTGTAGAGCTTGAAAATACTGTAAAAGGCAGAACTATTGATGCCATTGAAAAGAACCAATGGGCTAATAAAGAAACAGTAAATAAAAATAAAGTAGAACAAATTACACAGCAATTAAATTCTATTGCTAAAGAATTGATAGAATTTATAAAAGAAAATCATTCATATTATAGTCTGTGTAAATTATTAAGTACACAAATTTATCCTCTTTTGCTTCTAAAAAAAATTGAGGAAATAAGCAACGATAAAAAACAGGAAGAGCGTTTGGTGTTTATCAGCGAGTTCAATAAAAATATCTTTGAATTAATAAATAACGAACCTACTCCATTTATTTATGAGAGACTTGGCGAAAAATACCAGCATTATTTATTGGATGAGTTCCAGGATACAAGCACTCTGCAATGGCATAATATTTTGCCTTTGGTAGATAATTCATTATCTAATGGCTGGTTTAATTTAATTGTTGGCGATGGAAAACAAAGTATTTACCGTTGGCGAAACGCCAATGTAAAACAATTTATTGCCTTGCCTGAAATAGAAAATGTAACAGAAAATTTTTTAATTGATGAGCGAAGTGATAATTTAAAGCGAAATTTTAAAGAAGATCTTTTAAATACAAACTATCGCAGTCTTTCAACAGTTATTAATTTTAATAATTTATTGTTTGATAAATTAAGTGCCGATCTTTTAAATGATGAACATAAAAAAATATATTTCAATCAAACACAAAACATTAAACATACCGGAAAAGGGCTAGTGACAATAAATAAAGGCAAAGTAGACAGGGAAGAACTAGAAGACCTTAATTTTACTTTAATAAAACAACAAATTAAAAATGCAATAGATTCTAAATTTGAGTACAGAGATATTTGCATTATTGTCCGCAAGAACACGCATGGTAATATTATTGCCGATTTTTTAATGGAGAATAAGATCCCTATCGTTTCTTCTGATTCTTTACTCTTAAAAAATAATTTAGAAATAAATACGGTCATCTCTTATCTTAATTACCTTTCAAACAACGATGATAAGGTAAGTGCAACCGCAGTAATTAATTACTTACAGCAAACCGGGAAGATAAATAATAAGCAATTTGCAATTGGCGCACAAAAACTGGCTAAAAATATTTCTTTATTTGAAGTATTAGAAGAATTTGGTATTTCAATTCCTAACCAGGATCTTTCTTTAAACAATCTTTTCGATCATTGTTTAATAATTATCAATGCACTTCAGTTAAACATTAATGGTTATCCTTATTTACGTTTCTTTTTGGATGAAGTAAATGAATACCTTATTACAAAAAATTCAAACATTGCGTCTTTTTGCGAATGGTGGAAAACAAGGAGTCAAAAAGCTTCTTTAATAATTCCCGCCAATACAAATGCAGTAAAAATAATGACCATTCACGCTAGTAAAGGGCTTGAATTCCCGGTAGTGATTGTTCCATTTTGTAATAGTAATTATTACCGTGCCGGCGATAATTGGGTAACAATTTCAAACGATAAAGTAAAATTACCTGTAGCCGCTATTAATTTTACATCTAAAGTAAAAAATGCAGGCTTCGAAAAAGAATATGTTGCCGAAGAGCAGGAACAAATTCTTGAGAATTTAAATTTACTTTATGTTGCTTTTACACGAGCTTCAGAACGTTTACACATTATTTCAGCTTACTCAAATAACAGCAAAACACTTATCAGTAACTGGCTTGAAAATTATCTAAGCAATAACTTTACGGAAAAAGAACCTAACTTATATGTGATCGGAGAGCCTAATAACAAACAGCTTCAGCACAGCAAAGAAAATTCGGGCTACTTTAATTTAGATCCATTAAAGTTTAATGCATCGGCCAATGTAGTTAAGATCAAAGCAGCGCATTTAATAAATTCAGAAGAAACAGAAGGTGCAAAAGAAATGGGAATTGTTATCCATTGGATACTTTCAAAAATACAGACAGAAAGTCAATTGGATGAAGCCATTGATAATGCGCTCTTAGAAGGTTTAATAAATGCTTCGCAAATAACTTCTATAAAAGAAAAATTGAAAAACCTTGTAACTCATCCGGAATTAAAAACTTACTATTCTGAAAATAAAAAATATAAAATAGAAACCGAAATTGCCACTTTTACAGGTGAGATATTAAGACCTGATCGTATTATTTTAGAAGAAAACACGGCCACTATCATTGACTATAAAACGGGCAAGGAAAACAATAAAAAATATTTTAAGCAATTAACAAAATATCACGAAGCCCTGATAAATATGGGTTACAGCCATGTTAAAAGTTTATTGGTTTATATAGATGATCTTACAATAGTTGAACTAAAATAGTTATATTCGTATCTAAAATTTACTTATTTATTAAAAATGAAAAAAGCCATTTTATCCCTTTTAATTCTTAATTCTTTAAATTTTTTGTCGCAAAAAGCCGGCATTAATTTTTCATATATTGATTCCAGCGCTAATCCGCGTAACGATTTTTATAGCTTTTGCAATGGAAAATGGCAAAAAACATTCGTTCTTCCTGCAAGTGATGCGCGCTACGGTAGCTTTAACGAGATAAATAATAATAACCTTGCTCACATAAAAGTTATTTTAGATAAAGCATCTGCAAATAAAACTGCCGCCGAAAATACAAACGCGCAAAAATTAAGGGATTTTTATAACAGTGCCATGGATTCTTCAAAGGCAGATAAACTTGGTTTTGATCCAATTAAAGAACAATTAGCGAAAATTGATAAGATAAAAGATCTTAACGAGTTAATGGCTTTAAAATCGACTTTCGATTTCGACGGTGTAACGTTTTTATTTGGTGGAGCTGTTTCAATTGATCCAAAGAATAGCAAAAAAAACATATTTAATCTTTCACAAGCCGGCCTCGGACTTGGAGAAAAAGACTTTTATTACAATCCTCAATTTGAAAAAATAAGAGCAGAATATTTAAAATATCTTTCTAACCTGTTTGCCTTAATTGGAACTGACAAAAATACAGGTGCAAAAAATGCCGAAACGGTTTTTGAATTTGAAAAACATCTTGCCGATAAAGCTTTAACACGCCTGGAAATGCGTGATCCTGAAAAGCTTTACAATATTTATACACCTGCAACTTTAAAAGAATTAGCTCCGGCAATTAACTGGAATGTTTATTTTAATTTAAAAAATGTAAAGCAACCCGATACGGTTTTGGTTGCCACTGTTGAATATTTTAAAAATTTAAATTCGTTTTTAACCTCCTCTCCTATTGAAACATTAAAGTTGTATTGTAAAGCACAATTATTAATGGAGGCATCACCTTATCTTTCAGGTAAATTTGAAGAGGTTAATTTTGCTTTTAGGGGCAGGGTCTTAAGTGGGGCAAGCGAAATGAAACCGCGCTGGCAACGTGTACAAGGTACAATGGACAGAGTAATTGGAGATATTGTTTCCCAGGAATTTGTGAAAGAACATTTTACACCAAAAGCAAAAGCAAAAGTAAATTCGTTAATTGATAATTTAATTCTGGCCTATCGCGAACGTATTGCTTCAAGAACCTGGATGGATGCTGAAACAAAAAAACAAGCAAACAGGAAATTAGATCTTTTAATTAGAAAAGTTGGTTATCCGGAAAAATGGAGAGATTATTCTACTTTAACTATTACTACAGATAATTATTGGGCAAATTATAATCGCGGTATGAAATTTGCGATCGTTGACAACCTTAATGATCTGAAAAAACCTGCGGATAGAAGCAAATGGCAAATGACGCCTGTTACTGTAAATGCGTATTATGATCCAACAACAAACGAAATAACTTTCCCTGCTGCAATTTTACAACCACCATTTTTTGACGCTGAAGCAGAAGATGCAGCAAATTATGGAACTATGGGCGCAATTATTGGTCACGAGTTAACGCATGGTTTTGACGATCAGGGCGCGCAATTTGATGCTGATGGAAATATGAAAATGTGGTGGACAAAACAGGATTATGATAACTTCAAAACAAAAACCACACGCATTGTAAACCAATTTAATAATTATGTTGCGATTGATACCATGAAAGTAAATGGCAGTATGACGCAAGGTGAAAACATTGCAGACCTTGGTGGATTAACGATGGCGTATTATGCATACCAAAAATCTTTGAAAGGAAAACCATCATTAAAAATGGGCGGCTATACCGGCGAGCAGCGTTTCTTTATCGCTTGGGCACAAGGTTGGAAAGGCATGTGCAGAGATGCTGAATTAAAAAGATTATTAACAGTTGATTATCATTCACCTGCTTATTTCCGTTCATTTGCACCATTAAGTAATTTACCTGAATTTTATAAAGCATTTGGTGTTAAAGAAGGCGATAAAATGTTTACACCCGAAAGTAATCGCGTAGAGATTTGGTAAAACGTATTAATAAATTGTTCCTGTTTTTTTTGCTGCCATTATTCCTTAATGCGCAAATAAGTACTGTTGTTGAAGGTTGGAAAGCCGATAAAGATCTTAAAAGCGCTACACTTAGCTTTTGTGTTATTGATACAAAAACAGGTGAAGTTATTTCCGAGCTTAACTCACATCAATATGTTATTCCTGCAAGTACACAAAAAGTAATTACAACAAGCGCTGCACTAGGCACACTGGGAGCCGGTTACAGGTATTCAACTAAAATATATCACACTGGTACCTTTAATAAAGAAACCGGCGTGATCACAGGCGATGTAATTATTTACGGCACAGGTGATCCTACTTTACAGTCAGAAAATTTTACAAAAGACACTAACCAGGTAACCGATAAATGGGCGCAGGTTTTAAAAGAAAAAGGTGTTAAAGAGATCAAAGGAAAAATAATTGGTGATGCCAGCTTTTTTGACAGAAGTATTCCTGGTAACTGGAT
>JAULBY010013847.1:0-22226 GCA_032358315.1 Ophiocytium majus | reverse complement strand
CTGTGCAAGCCGCTGCTGTTGTGGCCATGGCTCTGCCTCTGGCAGGCGGCCTCGCGGATGTCACTTTACAACAGTCATCACTGATTCATCAGCACCTACACCATTCCTGTTCATTTGTGTACTTCTGAAATCATTGTTATCACCTTTGGTGCTCCAGAGGGACACACCCGTGGAGTTGAAGTTTGTGTACTAGTCATGGAAACATGAGGGCATGTGGGCACCGTTGAAGTTTGTACTAAACTAGTAGTATATATTAGTCACAGAGACACGGGAACACGTGCGGACCGTTGAAGTTGAAGGTGGCCATACATTGAGACAGGGGGCGGCTATGCCAGCAAAGACATGCACACAACAGTCGCTTGACACTCTGCCTTTGCTGCTGTGCTGCTGCTGTTGCTGCAGCTGCTGTTGCTGGTGCTGCTGCTGCTGCTGTGTGGCTCTTCTGCTGCTGCTGACGTGGTGCTGGTGATGGTGGCGGTGCTGACGCTGGTGCTGGCGCTGGTGCTTGTGCTGGTGGTATGTGCGTGTGCTAGGTGCGACATGGACTACCCCACAAAAGCGGGGATATCCGATTTTTCCAGTAGCGGAACTGAGAACAAAATTGCTGCCAGCGTGCAGCTCGACGGTGGTGCCATCTACTCTACGTACGATTGCGACAACGTGTGGCCGCTGGTCGACTGGGGCTCGGTGGGCGCCGCGGCTAGCCCCGTGCCCGCAGCCACAGGCACAGACATTTTCAAGCACATGTTACCCAGCTGGGCCAACGTCTCCTACAACAGTGGCCATCTGGATCTCTGCTCTGGCACGGGTTTTGCGGCATATTGGTGCCCCACGGCAGCAGCTGTGCAGGCGGGGATTGGCACTGTGACAGCATCTGCAGCGGTTCTTTTTGGGAGTACGTGGAGCTGCAGCTGGCGACCTCGGACTTCACACTCACTGCGGCAGGAGCGGTCATCACACTGTCGCTCACTGTCGTCAGCCTTATTGCAGGTGGGTGGGTGCGCGCTTCGCTTGCGTACAGTGCCCTTGCTAGTCTTGCCATGCCATGCACGGCCAGGTGGTGACGCAAGTGAACGTAGCCACAGACACCAGCCTAAATGGCATGAGCATTCAGGAAACTCTCTGCCCCTGTGTGGTCACCCATTGCGTATTCGTAGCTGCAATGTACGGTAGCAGTCACACGCGCAAAGGTTATGACCTGCACCACACTCAGTCACCAACTTGAGGCCTGCTGGCAGTGTGGTAGCTGCATGCACAGAAAGATGCGGGGTGTCGTCGAAAGGCTATGCTGGAAGTATGCTTTGCCATGCTGCACTGGTGCAAACGCACATCGCCTGCCCTATTCAGCACCGGCGTCAACATTCGCATCCAGGACATTGAGCCCATATGGCTATGCTGCGCCCGTGCTGAGCGCACCACTCCATTACCAGTGCTGGCGCGCACACTAAAATACGCAGACATCTGACCTTGCCGAACATTCTGTATTAACCACAACGCCTGGGACCTTGCATCTTCATGACCATGTGCAGGGTACATTGCTCGGCGGGAGCTTGTGGACTTCTTCATCCACTTTCGCCTGGGGGTGTGGCCCGCCAAGCTCATGGCCATGGCCACCACCCTGTTCGCACTCGTGACCTACCCTGTCACGGTTCTCATCTCAGAGAACGCGGCGCGCGCAAGCAATCCGGACGGGAGTGAGAGCACCGTGCGCTGGGTGGTGGGTGATGCGGCCGGCGCTGGTGCAGAATACAAGGTAGGAAGGCTGCCGGCGCTGCGCTTGCAGAGCGGTACAAGGCGCTTGGCACCAGGCACGGGGGTGTGAGCAGCTGGACATGCTCCGCGCGCTCCCCCAAAAAGCGGCCATACATACATGCATGCCGTTCACACAATGCCTATAATGTATGCCAGCACCGCAAGTCAGTGGCCTCATTGCACAGCCCTGGAAGCAGCCTTTTGGGCATGATGCAGGCACGACAGCGCCCACCACTTCCTTGAAGTGGTTGCCACCACCGGCGTTTGTGTCCCCCACTGGCTGTGTGCCCTTGCGTTTGTGCCGCCCACCAGGTCGTTGCCGCAGTGTCCATGACCACCTCGACTGTGTACGACCAGGCAGCATACGCTATAGTCTGGGCCACCATGGCTTTGGCGGTTGCATGCAGCGTGCGCATCTGCATCTCCATTGCGCGCAGCAAGCGTGACTTGCTGGCAACAAAAGAGCTGCACGGCGACCCCCCCCCCCTGCGCACTACCAGGAAGCGCATTGTGCCACCTACTGTGGTGGTGGTGTCACCAGCAACAGACTCTGCGGTTCGGTGGCCCTCATGAGTATGCCGCCACGAAGCAGCTTGGACGGTGTAGCACACTGCATGTGCACAAGTGCATACCGTTCACTGAGCCCCTGCAGCTGTATGCCAACTTGGGGAACGAGTATTCAGGGTGTGCAGGGCACAGCGTATCACGTTGCTGCGTACATCCTGAGGAACGCATCTCACCAGGGCTTTGGCTTGTGGCAAGCAGGCCTTCACTGCAGTGGCATGTTGCCATCCATGTGAGCATGCTCTTTCTTTGCACACCGGTGCGCCTCTGCTCGGCTGCCTGCCGCTGTGTGCTGCTGCTCTCGCCCATCTCGGTCCGTACATAAGGTGCCGCCAGTGCTGCTCACCCATGCATGTAAATACTTCATGTGCTTCAAGTGCGTTAGTTATACTTCGGAGAACACATACCAAAACACATCAGCCTGAGCGAATGAAACACTGAAACAGCAGCTGCCGCATGCATGGCTGGGTCGGTAGTAGCAGCAGCCATGTGTCCAACTTCGACATGGCAGCGGCCCAGCTGACTCAGCACTGCTGCACCACCGCCATGCACTGAGCACCCAGGGTTGTAAAAGGCTGCGCCACATAAGTGGCTGACTTTGTGGTAGCCATGCCAGTTTTGGGACTATTTGCATTGTTGGTCAGCTGTTGTCTTGGGTGCATGCATGGCTGCTGCAGACAACTTGTATCATAGCCTAGACTGCAGCCCGTGGCACACGTTCCGAGTTTGCTGTCCTAATGCTGGTACAACAGTAATACTAGTAGTATATTGTAATAAATTGCAGGCAAACCAGCAGCCACAGCTACAGCTGCCACAGATAAATTACAGCAGGCTTTGCTGTTGAAGCAAGCCAGGAGGATGGGGAGCACAGCGCACTGGTCCGGGTGCAAACGCAGGCACACGTTGTTCACAAAAGGGCGCGTGTGACTGCAACGCTGCTGCGGGGCTGGTGCACCCACCTGGGGTCAAATGACTGGCTGCTGCAGCCACTGCCATCGGTGATGCGGTCTCTGCTTCGTTACGCCCGTCATTGACCTGGGTCAAGCCACTTGCTGTGCCTGGCACTTTGCGGTGGGGGGGCGGTGGCGGCGGCGGGGGAGCACCCAAGCTGTACCTAGCCCCGCTGCAACTGTCTGCCTGCGCCCGCTGGCAGGGATCGTGCTTCCTCGGCTGCCGCACACAACGCCAGGTGTGGTGTTTTTGACACAACAACAGCAACACACAATTTTAGGTGATCGCACGAGTTCCCACGGCCGTTTCGTGCGTGAGAACGCAAGAACGTTGTAGTCCATCGTTCGTGCGTTGGGTTCGTGCTCTGCAGCACGTACTAGTAGTAGTACTGTTGTTTCTCGCTCTCTGCCGCCCAGGTAAGCGCCAGCGGTTCCGATCTGTGCTGCTGCTGCTGTGCGCAAAGTCCCGCTGCGGTTGCTCCTGGCTGCCGGCTGTACCCGAGCGTCAGTCGCTGCTGCAACACCCAAGACCACCTGTTCGTCCAGGGCCCGGGAGGACCGCCGCCTGACGCCTGCCGTCTGCCCGTCTGCCCTGTGGCGCTGCGCGGCACGCGTTATCAAGCTGCGTGTGCAGCATCACCACGTGGTTTACATACGACGCTACGCACAACACCCCAAGCTTCGGAACTGCAACCAACCATGCGCTGATGCGCGGCTGAAATCCATACGAAGCTGTCCCCGACGTTGTTCCAATCCCCATGAGACACACATGGCAATCTTTTTCGTGTGTTTTTTTTCTTTCTTTAAAAAAAATTATAACTGAAGTGTATTTGTTAAAGTAAAAAGTTATTTTTAAAAAAAATGTGTTCCTACTGTTGTGGCTAGTCTTTTTTTGCACAACGTTTCCAGTATACCACTGCATGGCACCAAAGCTTCCAAAATGCTGCTAATTCACGGGTTGCAAGCCAGGTGCGAGAGTCTGCACTTGTATTCAATTCCGCTTAGCACGCGGAAAGCCCTGCGCACATGGCGTGCATGTGACTGGAAAGAGCATGATGATACATGCTGTTGCTAGCTGACTGTGCACGCGCCTCACGTGACAGGCGCAATGCCTCATGCCGCCCACCTGTGCCTCACTTGACAGGTGCAATGCCTCACGGCGCCGCCCACCTGCGCCTCTGCAGCCTGACTGAGTGAACGAGCCACAGAGACTTGCGCATAAAATTGTTGCACGCACAAGTCACCCAGCACCAGCGCTGCAGCACCAGCTGGAGCGTGGCTGCAAGGATACAGGTAATGACAGCATCCTGCAGGGCATACGCTGCTTCCATGAACATGGCAAGTGCGCCGCCGATTTCCAACACTACCGCAAACCAGACCCTCCTGTTCTCTACTCAGGCTGGCTGCAGAATTTGCTGCTGCGAAGTCAGTGTACATATCGCGGACGCAGGTGTTGGCTGCTTGCGCCGTTGGCATCGATCTCCGCTGGCATTCGGTAATGCCGGTCTCTGTTTTTTTTTATGCCTGTCCTTGAGGCACTGCCTGAGGCCAGCCAAGTGCTTTTGCCATGCATCGTCCTTGCATTGAGGGCAGGCCGCGGCGGGGGGCGGGGGGGCATCCAAGCCGCCTTCGGCCCCGCGCGGGTGCCTACTACGACACAACGCGCCACCTGTTAATTAACAACGTTCCGCACGGCATCAGTGCTGTTGCTGCTGCTGCTGCACAGCGGTGTGTGTGTGAGAAAATTGGGAACCGCGCGGAACGTCAGCACAGTGTGTCTCTCTCATCTCTCTCTAAAAACAAACACACTTATTCGCGACAAAGACATCCAAAAGGAATTGAACCAGGGGGGGGACAGCTTCGTGCGTGTTCGATTAAATATCGAGTTTGCGGCTTGGTTTGCAGTTCCGAAGCTTGCAAGTTGTGGCTAAGCGTCGTATGTAAAGCACGTGCTAACACCGCACAGCTGTGTTCATACGCGAGCCGGCGGCGCGAGCAGGCGGCGGTCCTCTCCAGCCGGAAGCGGTCCTTTTCTGGGGTGCACAGCAGCAGCAGCAGCTGATGGCGCAGCAGCTGCGACTGACGCTGGCATGCAGTGTGTCAGCAGCAAAGTGCAGCCACAGCAAGGCTGGGCGCGCTCCGCAGCAGCACAGACCGGAGCCCCTGACTGGCGCCTACGTGGGGCGGCAGTAGAGGGGGGTCAGGCTTCTGCACATGGCCGCGACAATGCCGAACCGAATAACGCGAATGCGCCGCACGAACGGTTGACGAACGTTCGCCTCACACAGAATGCCTGCTGCCTGCGCTGCGCACATGCCGGTTGCACGCACGCGCTGTGTGCGTGTTTGTGCAACCTCTGTCCCGCGGGGGGGGTAATACCCCTGCTGTAAACGGCTAACGCGCGGGGAACGTTCTTCGCCCTGCGTTCGCCTGCTGCATCCTGCACATGCCGCTGTACGCGCGCGCGCGCGCTGTGTGTGTGTGTGTCTGTGCATCTCAGTCACCGTGGTGCCACCCCAATGTGAGCGCCAGGGGCTCGACTCTGTGCTTTGCGGTGAAGCGCAAAGCCTCGCTGCGGCTGCGCTTTGCTGCTGACACAATGTACGCCAACATCAGTCTGCTGCTGCTGCGCAAAGAACCTGTTGTCGGAAGAGGACTGCAGCCTGCCCGCTGGCGCTGCGCCGGCTCGCGTTATGAAGACCGCTGTGGGTGCAGCACCGGCGAGCGGTTCACATGCGGCGCTGAAGCAAACAATCCCAGCTTCGGAACTGCAAACCGCAGCAGCAACTTCGACTGAAAATCGAAAACATGACGAAGCTGTCCCCCCCACTTTTTTGTTCCAATCCTAGGGGAAGCAAGTGTGTTCTTTTTTTCTTTTTAGTGAACTGAGACCATGTATACATGTAACACGTGTGACACGAGTATTGTAGCACAGTAGTACTTTTAATAAAGTCCGCTTGGGAAAGCTTTGTGTACACGGGGGTGGAGTACAACAATTGTACACCCATACCCAGTGCAGTATTTACAAGCAGCTCTGGGTGAGGCGCTCACACAGCATGCACACAATTAATTCACGTCCTCCGGGGGCCCGCGCCATCCTGTACATACGCCGCAGGCTCTGCTGGCCTGCCGCGCCGCCGGGGGCGCCCGCCGCGCCCTCCTGTACACGTGCATGCGCCGCCACTTCTGCAGGCGCCCTGCACGGCGCCGGCCGCTCCACCAACACGACTGCCACCGCTGATCTCATGCACACCTTGGCCACTGCTGGCTGGTCCTGGAAGCTTTATGAGTATGTATGCATGTACTCATACTGGAGCTTTAAATAAATGAAGCTTTATGAGTACACTCATAAAGCTTCCGGGACCACTGGCGCCCGGGCCCGGTGCGCGCGCCTGCCCGCCGTGGTCCCCACCGACGCTGCTACGCCATTGCTGGCGCCTACCTACCACGGTCCCCAGTGCAAAAAGTCGCTGCCTCTGCATGCGGCATCACCGGCGCCGTGCGCTGCAAGTCCGCCGGCTCAGCCGCTTGTGTGCGTGTGCATTCTTTGAAGTTGTACATGCTGCCATGTGCGCGCCTCACATGGCGTTCTCCTCCTGGTGGCGCCCACAGCCTTCGACCCAGCAAGCCTGAGCAGCCAACATGCGCGTTGGGATGGTGTACTACTAGTATAGCAATGCTGACCACAGCACTGGGGCTCCCCTCTTGCGCCCGTCCCTCCCCTCCCCTCCTGGTTCCTTGTCCTGCTTGCCCTCCTTCCACTAAAGGTCCCCGCAAAGTGTGCCTTGCCACATGAATAATGCCAGCCCAAAAAGGTCAAGTAGAGGTGGCCCATACTTTGGTTAGTACCCCGCCATGTGAACGCCTTGCCACACTGCAGGCTTAGGCGGGTCCTACAGGTGCACGAATCAGTACTCACCACATACATCATGTCAAATGATTCATGTGCAACACATGTGCTTGGTCCCAGGCACTGTGGCAGCGTCACTGCCGCTCACAAACTCACTGTCACAAGGTGTTGCGTGTGGCGCGCCAACAGACGACAGTGTGATATCGCACATTGCCAATCTAACATTGGCCGACGCAGGCAGGCATATTCTCATAAGCATCAATATCGCACGCAACATTGCTGTCATGTTGGCGACAGTGGCGTGCTGCCACCACCAGCAGCACCACCACCACCCAGCTGCGCAATCGCTTGTGTGCACAGCAAGCAGCAGCAGCAGCACCAGCATACATGCATGCCATCAGCACACACAGCAGCAGCAGCAGCAGCAGCGGCGGCGAAGAACCACACTCCCGCAGGAGCCCCAAAACGCCACATGAAACACATACAAACCCAAGTCCATATTAACATGCTCTGTTCCATGTCTCCCACCCCAAACCTACACCGGCCGCGTTCACTGCGTGTCACAGCGTAAAAGAGGGGCTGTCGGCGCATGCACACAGGTCAACGAGTAGTACGCACGGCCCCACACAACAGTGCCAAGCGGTGCTGCGCTGGGAAGGGGGTCCAAAGCACAAGCGGCGGGGGCGACTCTCGCCCGCCGTTCCGCAGTTCTCGGGCAGCGGTGGCTGCCGCTGCTGCGCCCGCGCCCGTGGCCGCAGGCCCCAGCCGCTACAGTGCTACTGCGCGCTGCCCACTGCTGAGCACACACGGCACTTTTCTGCTCAGCAGCACCGGCGCCTTGCGGGTGGGGTGTGCGCGGCTGGGCGCTGGAGGAGTCGTGGCATGCTCAGCAGTAGGGTGGGCGCCGATTGAGGCGTAACAGAATTGTAACTGTTTTGGCAGTTACGCGGTGGCGGCGCGGCCGGCCTTGAGCGCGGACGCGATGCCGCCAAAGTACTTGCCCTGGTGCTTGGCCACGTCCTTTTCCAGCTGCGAGGGCTGCCGAGAGCCGTCGGGGCCGGCCAGGCAGCCTGCTCAGCAGGACAGGTGCAAAAATGGAAGCACAGTGGTTTGAGATTAGGTGCCTGTCGAGTGCGAAGGGTTGTGCACTTGCTGGATGTAGCCAGGCAGGGAGGTCACAAGGGCGGGGGGGGAAGGTCCCTGGGCATGTGGAGCAGCACTCGTGCATGCGCATGACATGCGGCTGTCACAGGGGCGTTCCAAATGTATATGCAAAGCAGTGGAGTGTTTTTCATGCACAAAGTCAGCTCCAGCACCACTCGTGCATACACATGACTGGTGTGACCAGCACCTGAGCATTGCATCACCACACCACACTTACCCCAAGCAAAACTTCAACTTGACCGTGCAAGGTGTGCCGATGCTGTGAACTTCAACTCACCAGCGCCGTAGGGGCTTCCGCCGTGGGCCTCCTCCATGTTGAAGAGGAGGGGAGTAGGCAGAGCTCAGGGCAACAAGTTCAACTGAAACTTCAACTCCACAATGCGCATGAGTGTGGCAAAGGCATTGTGAACTTCAACTCACCAGCGCCGTAGGGGGTTCCACCGTGGGCCTCCTCCATGTTGAAGAGGAGGGAAGTGGCCAAAACCCAGCGCAACAACCACAAGTACAACTTCAACTCCACAGTACAAACTTCAACTCACCAGCACCGCAAGGGCTTCTGCCGTGGGCCTCCTCCATGTCGAAGAGCAGGGTGGCAAGGCAACAACTTCAAGCGTAACTTCAACTCCAGCGTGAGTGTCACAGGCAGTGCAAACTTCAACTCACCAGCGGTGTAGGGGCTTCTGCCGTGGGCCTCCTCCATGTTGAAGAGCAGGGAACTGGCAAAGGGCAACGTATTTCAAGTACAGCTTTGACAGTGCGCACACGCACTCCTGTCTCTAATACAAAGCTTCAACTCCACAGATCAAACTTCAACTCACCAGCGCCGTAGGGGCTTCCGCCGTGGGCCTCCTCCATGTTGAACAGGAGGGGGGTGGTGTACCCCAGGGGGACAAACACCATGCCGTGGTGGGTCAGCTGGGTGACCCACGTCAGGGCGGTGGTCTCCTGGCCACCACCCTGTGTGACCAGCAGCAGCGGCAGCGGCAGCACAAACAGCACCAGCGGCAGCAGCAGAAGCGGCCGTCAGTGCGGAGCGGATGAGCAACGCGACAGGCGCGGGATGCTGCTGCCGCGCAGGGGAGTGCAGAAACAACACACACAGGAGAGCCTACAGCGGCCACAAGACGTTGCCCAGATGCAAGCGGTGTCAGCGTGTCCATGGAAATGGCTGAGCATTGCGGGCATGCGGAAGTACAGCAGCACATGGTTGCAGCAGCGGGCATGCACATGCTGCAAAGCACGACTCCGGACTGCGCACACTGACTTGACTGCCCGCGCAAACGATGCACGAGGAATGACTTCTGAAAACATCAATCAAATCCCAATCCCTCACCACGTGAACCTAAAATTGCCCCTGCCTAAAGGGTGGGTTGGCTGTGGGCATTTGGGATGTGCAAAAAAAGAAGATGAATTCACCCAGATAAATGCATCTTCATGAATTTTTACCTGGGTGCCAGTGGACACAAAGATGGCGGCGGGCTTGCCCGCCAGAGCGCCGGCCTGCATGCACGTAAAAGCAGAGGGCAGCAGCCGCATGGGCAGGGGAGAGTAGAAGGAAACCCGCATTAGTCAACCATAACTAGTGGCGGTGCGGCGTGTGCAACTTTGCACTGAGCGTGCTGCAGCAATGTCCATGGGCAGCTGCCGCTAGGCAAGACGTGCAGCATATCCACAGGCAGTGGACACAACAGCTAAGTCAAAAAGTGCCGCAACTGTACCCTGCATAGCTATAGGCGAGATGCAGCAGGCATCGCTCTGGCGACAACCGGCGCCTGCAGCCCAGAAGGAGCGGTTGAGGTGCAGTGGCGGCAACATTGAGGCACATGCTAGCCGCTCAACAAAAGGGCAGACGAGCTGCTGCTGATCCGCTGTGCTGGTCAGGTATGTTGAAGTTGTGAGATTCTGGCAAGTTGAAGTTCACCTGCCACAGCTGGCCAGTGGCGTCCCACAGGGACTTGAGCTGCGCGGCGGCCATGCCGAAGCGCGTGGGGATGCCAAACACGATGCCGTCGTAGTCAGGGAGAGCCTTGACGTCCAGGACGGGCACATTCTCATCCTCGGGGGCAGCGTGCCTGTGTCACAAAGCAGCAGTAGCATGAAGGCGCACAGTGAGTGAGTTCTAGAAACTTCATGACCAGCGAGCGTGGAAGGGCAACCGAGGGCACCAGCCGCCGGCAGACACACACTTACAGCCTTGCACGCCGGGGGGGGGTAATAGTGAGAGGGTGCGCAAGAGAAAAATAACATCAGTATTTCATGCGGTAACAAACAAAAAAGGGAGGTGGCTCACATCTTGGCGAGCACATCCGCGGGGAGCAGCTCGGGGGCGCGGCGCAGGTCCACGTCGCAGCCAGCCTCCTCCAGGCCCTCCTTCACCTGCTTGGCCATGGTGCCGATGTGGCCTGCGGTTCTCGGCAACAGCAGAGGCAACAACCACGCAGCAGCAGCAGCGCAGGCAGCAGATGTGGGCGAGGGGGGTGAACGCGCGCTCAGGGCTGGGACTGTTTCAGAATCCGACGGCGTCTGTTGCCAAGGTTTGATAGGTGTAGCGACGCGGGTGCCCGCGTATGCCATCAAAAGGCATGGCGGCACGGATCAAGGCTGGAGGCGCCAGGAGTGGTGGTGGCTGTGGTGTTGAGCGCCGGTTGGGCGCGACACAGCATGGCATCAATCAACAAAGGACCCTGCACACACACACACAGTAGCTGCAGCTGGTAGTTGTACCCGGCACCAGCGCTGGTGCACATTGCTTACCCCATGTGCTGTAGATGAGAACGAGGATCTTGGCGCCGGGCATACTTGCTTGGTGTTGCCTGCGGTGGGGGAGGGCGCCAGGCACCACATCGTCTCAGCACTTTGTTGCATGTGACAGGCTCTCAATTTTAGGCTTTGGATTCACCAGCACTCGTCGGCGCGCGCGGGCAGCAGGCGAGCGTGCCGGCGCCAGATGCAGGTACAGAGAGCTCACCTTAAAAGCTGCAGGTGCTGGGAAGTGTGGCGGTGGTGGTGCTGGTGGTGTGGGTGAGTACTGACGGCTCTCGTTGACGAGCCTGCCCAAAGCTGGCCGAGCTCTGCGGCCCGATCTCAAGTTTGCTCAGCAGCTGCGCGCAGCGATGGCATGCCAAATTTTGAAAATTGGGCTGTTCGTCTGTCGAAATCCACTTCAAGCTATTCGAATTTCTGCAGCGCGCTCTGTCGAGAAGCTCTACGCTTCCTCAAGAGCTGCTGCTGCTTGACGCCGCGTCACCGCCACCGCGCGTTCAACGAGGCAGCGGGGGCGGGCTGAAGGGCATGCCGCCGTGCTTTACCCGTCTGCCAGCTGCACTTGCGACATGCCTTTGCCAAATGTGTCTTGCAACTCGCGTTCGCGCGTGCCTCGCAGGCAGCGGCAGACGCTGCCGACCGTCCGGCAACACAAAAGAAGCCCTCACCACAGCCACCGCCGCGCCTGCTGCCTCGACGGAGGCGCGCTGTTCATTATTATCTGCTAAGCACGGTCGGAGCGGCCGGGACCGGAAAGGAAATGTGAGGTCAAACGTTCAACCGTCACTGTACAGTTTTGAGCGCCACCGCACACGCGTGCCATGCAGCAATGTGGCCCTGGTGCAGCAGGCTTCTACTGTACTCTACACCTGCAGGTGCATAGAGTTCTTGTGGTACCATCTCTTGCATTTAAAAAGCTACAGTACATGCAGCTCTGCTGGAGCCACTACAACCCCCTGCTCCCGTGCAATGGCCGGCAGCATGATGTGTCGCTAATGGCTGCTTCTGTCGTAGGCATGTATGCACAGACAGGTGTTCAATTGCGCAAGCATGGTAAGTTATGACACCGGCAGGTCAGCGCTGAGCATGCATGTAAGTGTCAGTGGTGCTGCACGCACTGGGCCATGCGGCGCGCGTTCGCTCAGCACCTCGCGGACGTCATGGCACAGGGGATTGTGTGCGGCTGTCGCAACCGTGCTGCTACAGCAGAGTGAGGCGGATGATGCAGTACTGGGAGCCTGCAGCGCCCATCATGCACAACGCGACCCACAGCCACTTGCCTGCGTGCAAATGGAGAATGCAATATATACAAGTACCAGCGACAAGCACAGCACCGCCCTCATGCAACAGCCGCAAGGCGGTGACATGCTGTGCCGGGTGCGCATGCGTGCTGTGTGTGCCCCCAAACGGCACAGCTTGTCTGCAAGTTGCACAACTGCCCCCGCACACGCCTGTCACAAAAGCAGCCATGAGCAACACAACAGAACCCGACTGCTCACAGCAAGAAGTGGGCAACACTGCACCAGCGACACCCACAGCATCCCATGCATGACATGACCGCCACAACAACCGTGATACTGCACAAACACACTGTATTTACATGTGATGCGTATGCGGGCACGCCGCGTGGTGGCGGGCGGCCGCCGTCACACATACAGCCCCGACCACAGCATGGCGAACAGCGCCCCGAACCCCAGAAGCGCGCTGGAGAAGGCGGCCAGCGGCAGCTCTACCGCCAGGCTGCGGGTGGCATTTGACGCCCCCATTTCGTAGACGAAAAACTGTGCCATTACGGTTACGCCGAGTGCCGCGAGCCCGAGCGCGAGCGTGCCATACAGCTGCGGCGGCACCGGACTGGAGTACGGCACCTGCGTGCGGAATGCGCCGTCGCGGTGCGGGAGTTGGGCATGTGCGGCAGCAGCGGGGAAGCCGTGTTTGGCTAGGGCAGGGGACGCTGCGGCTCGCAGCGGCAACATGGTGCTGCGGGTGAGCTGGTGTGCGCTGCCGCCAACACTGCAGCAGCAGGCGAGACCCGACGGGCCGCAACTTCTGAACCATGACATACAAGCCACCCGCACTACAAACTGGGGCAATTGAGCGCTTTCAAAGTGGCAAACACCCCCTTCAAGGCCGGTGGCACTGCGCAGCCACGTATGCAAGCGTGCTTGAAGGTGACCAAGAGTTGGACCAGATGGGCGGACAGAAGACGCATAAGGCTAGGCATAGACCCCAAAACGCGTGCTTTGCGGTAAAATCATCCAAGCGCAGGCTAGAAAAATGGCCTAAACTGTGGAGTGCACAAGGGCGCTGCTAGGAGCGAGACTGTGCAGCTGTGCTCAGCAGCAAACACTGCAAGAGGGCGCGATGATGCAGTCAGCACCTCATGTGCACTGTGGCTGTGTCTGCAGGCACTTATGGACATGCTTGTAAATTACCAGCACTGCCAGCATTCTCAACACGCACATGCGTTTGGCACCTGCTACATGGCCAAAATGGCAGGTCAGTGCACCCAAATCATGCCCCTCCCCTCTGTGTATGCCCCCAACGCATTTCATATAGATTTTTATGTTGCGATTCAAGTAGGTCTGGCGGTTCAGGTGTTACATTGAAAATGTGCAAAACTTTGGGCATGAGACATTTTGAGGCCGTGAAAAATGCTTTGGCGCCAGCAGCAGCAGCAGCCCGCAGCAGGTGCAGCAGGTGCGGCAGCACGCTAAAGCATTTTGAAGGCGAATGCATGCTTAATGAAGAGTGTGTCTCACCTCTTCCATGGCTCGTCAAGGAGTCTCCTGACGCGACCTGTGCTGCTGAGCGCCCAGCTAAAGCTCCAGCACCAACCGGTCCGTGCGTCGCAGTCTCTGAACTCCGGCAGATGTAGGATCCAAGCAACAGCAGCAAACTTTGCTGTGTAGCCAAAAGGTTGGAAGGGATGCTGCTGCTGATTTAGCTGCCACGCCATCCACGAGGGTTCGCCACCAGCTCGAGAGTCGCACCAGGTCTGATGCACTATGCACAGGGAGAGGAAGGGCTGCGTGTGTTTGGTCAGGCAGCTTGCCTTTCGATCGTGCAAGTTTGTTAGAAAAGGGCTGCTGAGCAGCAATAGCCAACTTGCTGCTGAGCTCGAGCTCGCAACCACAGAAAACAGCTTGCGCTGGCGAGCAAGCTCACACTTGGCATCCCCAGCCTGCCGCAGCCGGATCCGAAGGCGGGATAGGTACGCAGCGCTGCAGCAGCCATGGCGACTGCCGGTGGCGATGACGCCGTCGCCCGCGCCCGTGCCGTTGCCGCCAGCCTTGAGAACCAGCTGGCAGCAAACAACGGCGCTGCTGCATCCGAGCTGGGCAAACGAAAGCTGGATGGCGGGGAGGCGGGGGGGGACGCCAACGGCGGCGACCCCAGCCGCAAGAAGTTCAAGATGGAGGTGCCCGAGGGCGTCAAGACGGCCTGCAACATCGTGGGGGTGCTGCTGGGGCCCAAGGGCAGCGTGCTTCACGCCATGCAGGATCGGTCCGGTGCCCGCATCAGCATCAGGGGCAAGGGCTCCAGCAAAGACATGAGCAAGGCTTTGGACCCCGACCAGCCTCTGCACGTGCTCATTGAGGGCAGCGACGCCTCCATAGCCGTGGCGCGCGCGGACATCGAGGCCATCTTCAAGGATCCCGCGGAGTCCAACCGCATCGCCAAGTCGTCGGTCAAAAGCGCCAAAATTTTCATCCCAGACAAGCTGCAGGCTGAGACCAACATTCTGGGGGTGCTCATCGGGCCCAGGGGCACCTTCCTGAGGGCGATGCAGGTGAGCCCCCCCAGCGCCGCCAGCCGGTACAGCTCCCTCTTTCACTCCGCTCACCACCGTGCCCCTCCCCGCCCCGCACCCCGACCCACAGTTTGCCCCTCCACGGTCGATCTTCTCTGGATACGCTTTTTTCGGTTTTGACTGCGTTGGCAGGGAGTGTGGTCTTGCCAGTCACCATGTTGAGTGCAGGCTGGCTGACTGGTGGTGCGCGCGTGCGGGTGGTGCCGTTTGAACCCATGCTCGCCCCCCCTCCTGACACGCTTGTTGTGGCAGTGCCACTACGCAACCGTCAGCCCTCAACGCTTGATCTTGCAATTCTGGAAGATCGCGGTTGGCCCTTGGTGCTGACCTCGACTCGAACGCGCAACCACCGCTGCGCCTCGATCCCAGCCCCTTGTCCCCGCGCTCGCTATGCGTGCTTCAGCGATGCGCGCACCTACCCGACCTGCCGCCCACCCGCCAGCCCCGTTTCAAAGCCCGCCACCCCTGCTCCCTCGACACAGCACCATATGTTGCTCTGTCGGCAACTTACTGACCAACAACACGGTCTTTCGTTGCCATGCTCTTGGGGACCGCGACCGCAGGAAAAGACCAATGCCAAGATCTCGATCCGTGGCCGCGGCTCCTCCAAGAACCCCGAAACTGACCTGGACCCAGAGCAGCCCCTGCACGTGCTCATCGAGGGCAACGAGGCCGCCATTGCGGTGGCACGCCGCGATGTCGAGGGCATCATCAACGACCCCGCGCAGGTACTTTGAGCTACCAACCCATGAGTGATGTGTCTGGTGGCGCCAACTTTGTGTGCTCAGCGTTCTCTGGTCACCCGCGCCACTCCTGCGGTGGTTCTCTGGCGCCTGTTGGTGCTGCCACCACCATCCAGCCAGCCAGCCCCCGATGATGTGTTATTGTGGCCTGTGACGCCCCACACACTTCTAAGTGTAAAAGCGCACTCGCTGGTGGTGCTGCGCAGACGCGCGCTAAGCCCACATGACTTGCGCAATGACTACTGCCAACCACCCGGCACCCTCTGGCTCTGGTTCGCCTTCACGTGAAATTTACACCATTGCTGAGCATCGCAGCCATTTATTGCTGCTGCCGCCGCCTGCTGAGCACCGCGCACCACTAACAAACCGCGCCGCCGCGCCTGCCACTTCAACTGCTTGCCTACAGGCGGCGCGCCTCAAGCAGGCGCAGCTCTCAGAGCTCAACAACATGAAGCGCCGCGACTCGCTGCCCCTGGGGCCCCCATTCCTCCGCGGCAACAGCTTTGGCCCCGGCGGGCCCGGCCCCATGATGGGCGGCAGCGCCCCCTTCCGCCCCCCCTTTGGCATGGGGGGCATGCCGGGGATGGGCCCTAGGGGGCCGCCGCCCCCTCACGGCCCCATGGGCATGGGCATGGACTTCATTGACGAGGTTACGTTTGTCATCCCCAACGTGACGGTCGGCGCGGTGGTGGGCAAGGGCGGCGCGACGATCCAGGGGATCCAGCGCGAGTACGGCGTGCAGATGCAGGTGCGCGGCTGTGTTTTTGGCTTTGGTCCGCCTGCTGTTGCACGCGGTGTGGCGCATGTGACGTGTGCTGCTGCTTCGTGCTGGCTGCATAGGCTGCCTCCACTGTTCTCTGCCTGTATGCGCTGCTGGTGCTGCTTTTGCCATTGCGCCATGCATGAAAGTACCTCCATAGTTCTCTGTCTGCATGCCCTGCTTGCGCCGCGCCTACCTCCCCTCCTTCCCACACTCTTCTGACCTGCAAAAATACGCCCGCCGCGCTGGCCCCTGCCACATCCCCACAGGTGGTAAAGGGCCCCACCCCCCCCGCCAACACCCCCCACATGGTCCCCATCATGTGCAAGGGCCCGCCGCCGGCCATCGAGGCGGCACGCATGCGCGTCATGGACATAGTGGCGGACCGCCAGCAGCAGCTCGCGGCCGAGAGCGGCGCGCCCGCGCTCAGCGCCGCGGCGGCTGCGATTCTTGGCGGCGCGGGCATCGCCGACATCACGTCGACCCTCGTCGTGCCGAACGACCGCGTCGGGCTCATCATCGGCAAGGGGGGGTCCACGGTTCGCGCGCTGCAGCTGCGCACAGGCGCAACGCTGCGCATCCCGCCGGGCCCCGACGCTGACGACGCCACCAAGCGCACGCTCACGGTTGTCGCGCCCAGCCGCGCCGCCATCGACACGGCGATTGCAGAGCTGCGCATACTCGCGGCGGCGCCGCCGGCGCCCGGCGCGGGCGGCGGCGGCAACCCGACCATGACCATGGTGGTCCCGGCGGAGCGCGTGGGGCTCGTGCTGGGCAAGGGCGGCATGACGGTCAAGGACATACGCGAGCGCACGGGCGCGACGGTGCGCATTGACATTCCTGCGGCGGGCGACCCGTCGGCGACGCTGCCCACGCGCAACGTGTCCATCTACGGCCCGCCCGAGGGCGCCGCGCGCGCCAAGTGGGAGATTGAGCAGATGCTGATACTCGGCCGCGAGGTGCAGGGTGGCGGCTACGAGGACGTCATGGCGGGGCCCGGGGGCGCCCCCCCCATGGGCGGACCCCCCCAAGGCCCCCCTGGGGGACCCCCCATGGGCCCTCCAGGCTTCGGCGGGCCAGGCATGGACCACCCCTACCACGGGCCGTTTGGGGGGCCGCCGCCGCAGCAGGCGCCGCCGCCGCAGCAGCCCATGCAGCAGTTCCAAGGCGGGTACAACGGCCCCCCCGGGCCTGGCGGCTTCCAGAATGCGCCGCCCATGCAGGGGCCGGGTGGTGGTCCCCCTGGTGGGCCGCCTGGCGGCATGCCGCCGCCGCAGCAGGGCGGGTTTGGCGGGCCCATGCCGCCTGCGGCGGCGCCGCCGGCGCAGCAGGGGTTCGGCGCGCCGCAGCCGCCCTACTCTCAGCAGATGCCGCCCACTTCGCAGGGCTACGGCGGACCGGGGCCGCAGGGCGGGTATGGTGCTCAGCAGCAGGGGGGATACGGTGCGCCGCAGCAGGGCCCGGAGGGGTACGGCGGCCCGCCGCAGCAGCAGCAGCCGTATGGGCAGGGGCAGCAGGTGCCGCCGCAGCAGGCGCCGCCGCAGCAAGGGTACCCCGCACAGGGCGGGCCTGGGTTTGGGCAGCAGCCGCCGCAGCAGCAGCCGCAGCAGGGCTATGGCGCGCCTGGCGGCATGCCGCAGCAGGGTGGCCCGCCACAGCAGGGGTATGGGCAGCCGCCGCAGCAGGGGCAGCCCGGGTATGGGCAGCAGGCGCCGCCGCAGCAGCAGGGAGGGTACCAGGCGCCGGGCAGCTTTGGCGCGCCGCCGCAGCCGCAGCAGCCGGGGTACACTGCGCCCCCCCAGCAGCCGCAGGTGCCACCGCAGCAGCAGCCGCAGATGGGCCAGCCGGGGTACAACTATGCGGCGCCGCAGGGGCAGCAGCAGCCGCCGCAGCAGCCGGGCTACGGGCAGCAGATGCCGCCGCAGCAGCCGGGTGGCTACCAGCAGCCGGGATACGTGGCGCCTCCCCAGCAGCAGCAGCCGCAGCAGTCGGCGCCGCAGCAGCAGCCGCCGCAGCAGCACCAGTACGGCCAGCAGCAGCCGCCGCCCCAGCAGCCGCAGCAGCACGGCATGCAGCAGCCGCACCAGCAGCCGCAGCAGGGGCAGCAGCAGTACTACTCCCCCGCGCAGGCCAGCGCGCCCACGCCCGCGCCGGCGCCTGCCCAGCAGCAGCAGCAGCAGGCGCCGCAGCAGCAGCAGTACTCCCAGGCGCGGCAGGGGCAGGCCGCGGCCACGACGACCGCCAACTCCAGCGGCGGCGCCGCCGCCACCACCGCCAGCAGCGCCGGCAGCGGGAACGCGGACCCCACCCAGTACTACGCCCAGTTCTGGCAGTACGCCGCGTACTACGGCGAGCGCGTCGCCCGCGAGCAGTACGGCGCGTGGTCGCCGCCGGTTGGCACGCCGCCGCCCCCCGGCATCACCCTGCCGCCGCCGGGGCAGGAGCACCGCGCCTGAGTCTGGAGGCGCCGGGCATGCAGCGCAGCGCCCGCAGCTGGCGCAGCCTGTCTACACGGGTCTCTGCGGCGGAGCCACACAGTGGTGTGGTGGCGCCGGCGTTCGGCGGTGCGCTCGGCCACAAGAGGGACGGCGGCGGCGGCATCATGGCGCACCACGGCGCGGCCAGAGTCGACGGCGCAGCGGTATGTGCAAGGTGACATGCTCTCGCGGGGTGTGAAGTGGGGCTAGAGCGTGCGGGATGTGCACCACGGCTGCATGGCGATTGGCCTGTATTTTGGGGGGCTGGAAGTAGGTGGAGCGTGGGGGCGGGGCGGCGCGGGGGGCGCGGGGGGGGGGGAGGGGGGGGGGGGTATGGAGCGTGCGAGAAGCATTGCTGGCGGCAGCTTGGGGAGCGCTGGAGCTGTCGTGTACGTTTCCGGAGCTCAGGAGCGCAGCGGCTGGTGTGGGGCTGCAACCACGGTGCCCTTCTGTTTCGAACAACTTCTACAACCGTGGACGAAGTCATCGCACAAGCCTACAAAATCGAGTTTGTCGCAGTGTGACGCAGCAGACACGCGTGCGCAGAGTAACTCGCACAGCAGCACCAGCAGCTGGCTGAACCTACCCCTTGCTTAGGCAGTGGCAGTGGCAGCAGCAGTGTGGTGCCAACAGTAGCCGCAACCCAGGCACTGAGAAAACCATGGTACTACGGGCGGGGTGCAGCTAATTTGGTGTGTTGGAAAGTACGCGGCCTAGAGCTGATAAGCACCTGAGCGCAGTGTGCACGCATTGCGCCGAGGCAGAAGTGGTGGCCTCCCAACAGCTACTGCAACATGAGAGGCTCTCTAGTGCTGACGGTGCGGGAGCACCCCAACATTGGCAGCGGCAACAACAAAAGCACCCAAAGTCACCCATCGCACCAACCAAGTGTGTGTCATGCACAAAACAACGCTACACAAAACTACACACCCACACACCCTTCATGTTTCATGTATTTCATGTACTTCGCCATGCCTGTCTTACGCAGCTCACATTGCACGCTACAGACCTATCCAGTGCACACAGTGTGCTCCAGGGCAGCCTATGCAATGCAAGCTTGTCTCCTGGCAGATCTTTTTAGCCATGTCTGGCATTAGTGGCAGCTGAACCAGCTGCCTTTCGCTGGCCGTGTGTGAATGCATGATTAGCTACGTACAACGCATATCGGAGCTTTAGCAGTGCAGGTATACATGAAATGCATGCCAATGCACTACAGACCATTCATGGTACTACACAGGTAACGAGCTTGATCATCCAATCAAGTGTGATGCGCCATGCGCCTTGGGCTATAGTGCACACATGTATGCGATGTGCATCAGTAATGTTGTACTGATAGGGCATACGCCACGCGACATTTTGTGTTAAGCGTAGTTTGCATCTTGTATGCAAGCAGCAGCACCCATGAGTGCCATGCCATACTCACGGACATTTGGTGGTGCAGCGCAGTGCAGCTCAAAACATGCAGCATCAAGTGACTTTGTCACACCTGTTCAATGGCAGCTGATGTACGTGCACACACAGGAATGGCAAACTTCTGCCAAAAAGGTGAATCCATATGCCACACGCACATGCGAACAGGTGCTGTCTTACCAGGTCATTGGCAGCTATGAGTAGATTGCAGACAGTGGCAACACGCCCAGACAGCGACTGCTATGAGCGGTGCCTGCCGCTGCAAATGCAACTGCGTTCTTTCACGGTGTCCCACCCCCTAAAGACGGCATGCTGACCTGGCAGTGCTAGGTGCTGGCAACTATGCCTAGTTGAATTTCATCACACATGGTGGAACTGCAACAAGCAGTTGCTCACGCTTCAGGCATTTTGCAGCCTGTGCAGTACCTAACCACCAGGGCTTTTGGCTGTACGACCAAAGTGCGGCTGAACTTGATTAATGGCACACTTGTCCAGCATCTATTTTGCCGCCTTGGTAGTTGCAGCTTGCAGCGCTGCACTTCTTGGCTGCCTGGGCATCGCAAGCAATGCACCCACAGTCTTCCTCCATGAACAGAGTTGTACAGTTGCACACTGCAGTTCTTTTGGAAAGGCACACCTCTATCACACTGTAATACGGAGTAATTCCAAGTGCTAGCAACGCTAGGTCCAGCCAAGACACTCTCTACAGGTACACTTTTAAGCACAGGCGGACTTCGCACAGGGCTTTTTTATTGGTGGCAGGTACCCCCAGTGAAGAGCTTTGGCACGCGAAACACGCAGTGCAAGCTGTGACATGTTCGAGACTACAGTAGAGGCACGCTGTGCAGTTGACGTTCTCAGTAACATTGTTGCAATGGTTTTCATTTGTTGCATTGGGTGAGCACGAAGCCTTTTCTGTGCGCCGCTGGCACTGTTGCCGAGTGGCCGCGCCGTAAGGTGCAGCGGCAGACACGGGGAAATCAGTGCAACACCATCCAGCAACACAGCCGCCCGATTTGGTAGTGTACGTTTGTGTATGCCACTGTAGTAGTGCATGGACACAGTGCATGACAACATCAGTGACAAAAAGTGTGTTTGGCACTACGGTATGTGTGTGCCAAGAGTATGCCACAACCCCAAACCCAGATGATTGCCACTCACACAACGCATGGGATCGAAACTGCCGCAGTACTTGGGTTAATTTCTGTTTGGGGTGCGGAAAACCACGTGTACATGGCGTGTGCAACTGGACAAAAGCAAGGTTGAGCATGCTCTCTTCTGCTGGTAGCCGACAAAATCGTGATGCAGCACTTTGCACGCTGATGTAAGCCCAGGTAGTAGCATGTTACCACAGCACTGCATTGAACTACCGCCCCACAACGACAGTGCTACTGTAGTAGTACCAGCCGCTGTAGGCCTGCCGCTATGCTGCCTTCAGGCACACCAAGAGTGTCACTGCCAAGCGTGCAATGTCACTCAGCTCGCACATTAAAGACGCGCTTGCGGTGCGATGCCATGGTGCACTGCATACCGTAAATGGCTGCGAATTGCCCACTTGGTGCCTGGCAACATGGTGGCTGTTCTGGCATGCTGCTAGTAGGTGCTGTGAGGCAATCCACAGTAGGTAAAGAGAGACGGCGGACCAGTGAAGGACTAATGTCGGGGTGTCATGAGTGCTGCCAGAGAGTTGCTTTGCATACCGTTGGACAACCAAAAGTCTTGTGCATAGGTCAAAGAACAACTGCAGTAGCAGCCTATACTATGTGTAGTACTTTTGGTTCAGAGTGAAGTGTATGTCGCTGTGGCTAGTTATGTGGTGGTGACATAAGTGTGAAGTGCTGACCTGTGAACACGGTACACAAAGATAGTGTATACCTCAAGAAGTACATGAGTCATATATGTCATGTACTTTTATTAAAATCCGCTTAGGGCGCGGAAAGCCCTTTGCACACGGTGCGCGTGGCCAGGAAAAGGGATCA
>JAULBY010013836.1:0-22230 GCA_032358315.1 Ophiocytium majus | reverse complement strand
TCCCTTTTTCTGGTCATGCGCACCGTGTGCAAAGGGCTTTCCGCGCCCTAAGCGGAGTTTAATAAAAGTACACAGTGGATACACACGTGCCCAATTGCAGCATGCTTAAGCTGCAGCCAATTATGTCACTGGCGAGCATTTGTGCCCCTTGTGTGCAGGCCATGCCGCGCCAGCATCCGCTGCCCACTGCGCAGCGTTGCCAGCCTGCGCTGAGCTTATCCAGTTTGTGTCAGCTCCGGCTGACTGGCGCAGACTGAGTTTGTGCCCGGATCAGTGACCTCGGCCAGAGCGGGGGGCGACCCGGAGGCAGTGCGCATCCTGCCAGCTGCAATGATTATCGCTGATGTGGCAGCGCCCCCTGAATATGGCTGCGGATTGCTGCTCAGTGTTGCCGTATCACACAGTTGGAACCGTGCAGGCACCTTCTTCGGGCGGGGGGTTGGGCGCAAAGGCGGCTGTGCTCTGGCGCCAGTGTCTGTCTGAGCAGCGCAGCCTGGCACGCTGCACCGTGTTGAACTCACCCGGTCTGTAACGTCACATCCTTCCGGCCGCACCACCTTTTGCTGCGAGACGCCCTTGCCGTGGCCACAATGACATGACGCTGTGGTGCTACTGTCAGGGTATACGCTGCACCAGTGGTGCGGCCACCGTGCAATGTGTAGGCAGCTGTAGGGGGCGCGAGAGCTGGTGTCCATGCCAAAGTGCCTGCCATTGTTTTTCCCCTCCCTGGTTTTCAGGGGCCCTGGACCCTGCCTGGACTGATGCATGGATCCGGTTGCGCAGGGTCCGCAGCTTGGAACACACACACACACACACACACACACACAAAAGCAGCTTCACAGGTGCCTCGGTGGTGCTCAGTGCTACCACACACAGCTGCATACCAGGCAGCTCTAGCCGACACCGCGGGAACAGTGCCAACAAACACCAGCAGGCAGCACTGTTCAACTTGAGCCTTGAGGAGGCAGCACCACGACCGCCAGCACATCAGGTTGAAGCAACACACGCGGGCTTGGCGGAAGCGAGCGCTTGCCATGCTGGGTGGCACCACGGCAGCTCCGTGGCAGCCGCTGCTGTTGCTGCTGCCGATACTGCTACAGGGTACATCCGCTTACTTGAAGCCAGATCCAGCAGCAGGTGTGCTGGTTGTGCCCTTTGCCGCTGCTGCGCAGCATGCCGCGGTTGTCCCAGCTGTTGCCACTGCTGCGCCACTTGGTACACAACCAGCAGCTGCTGCTGCACCGCCAGGGGCAGCAGCTGGGACTGGCGTGCCGGCTGCCCCCGCCACTGCTGCCAGACCAGCAGCACCAGCAGCTGCTGCAGGCATACCAGCTGCGCCACCAGCTGCGGCGGCGCCGGCGCCCGCGAGCGCCGCTGCGCTCGCGGGCATGACCTGCGCCGGCGTTACGTGCGTTTGGGCCGTCACAAGCGCTGATGACGCTTTCACGCTTGCCCAAGTGGTTGCGATGGAGGGCGCGGGTAGCGTGGCGGTCACCGCGCACTGGTGGGGTTCCGTACGGATCGCCGACACCATAAATGTTGTGGCGCCAAACTTTCTCAAGGTCATCGGGCAGGGGCCGGCGGCGGTGGTGGATGGCGGCCACATGGTGACGCCGTTCATGGTCACGGGGGCGGCGTCGCTGCAGCTGGTCAACGTGTCAGTCGCCAACGGCTACACGAAGGCAAATGGAGGGGCCATTCTGGCGGGCGTGGGCGCGCAGGTCGTGCTGGACAACGTGCAGCTGGCGCAAAACAAGGCACAAGTGGCTGGTGAGACAACAGATGAACCAAATGAGCGTGTTTGATGTGGGTGCATAACTCAAAATATGTGTGTACTGTACGTAATACCAATCAGGATTTAACTTACTCATAGGGCGTTACTATGATTTAAAGGTTTTAGTCAGATCTAGACGCTGTCACTTGTGATCAATGTTGAACTTTTCGCTTTGAGCGGAGGTGAGCCTGGCCTGGGTTAGGCCCCAGCACCAGCTGGTGTGTCCTGTGCATGCGTAAGCAGTGTGCTAAGCACGGCTTGCGGAGCCAGATTAATTGTTGCACATGTATTTGTGGTGCAAACGCAGCTGAACTACCTCAGGGCCTGGGCTGCAGCATCGTGATGCTGTTTATGGTGGACAGGCCATATGCATATGCAAACCTGTGCTGATACATGTATGAAAACTCATGTAGGAGCGATAAAGTTTAGGTCTCCCCACCGGTAGGGGTCGTCACCCTGGGCGGACCCAGTGCAAGGGTAAACAAAGCAAAGACTTGCGCCTACCCAGGGCAGTCAAGTCTCGCACCTACCGAAGCGCGGATTCCATTGTAGAGATGTGGTGCGTTCAAGTGGGGGCTGCAGGCACCGTGGCTGAAGAAGACTTACTTGTATCGGGGTGGTGGCAGGGTAGTGACGCTAGCGCCAGGTAGTGGTCCCCATCGGGCAGAAACAAGCAGTAGTGCAGAAGCGGGCATCTGCAGGAGCAGCATATTCCGGTACACATACTTCAAAAGTATTCATTTATAAATATACTTCTCGAAGTATATATTTAAACCAGGATGGCCACGCCCATCCAAGTTGTGCTAAGAGATTCGTCTTGCCTACGGACAAACAATTGCAAGTCAACTTCAGTCTAAGATTCGTGGTGGGCCATGCTTGCTTATGCTTATTTTGTTCATAGTAGGATAATTTATTACTTTGTATTTATGATCACTGTGTCGGACTATATACATACCACTTTATGTACCACAAAGTACATGCCTTCGTAGTATATTAGTCTATTGAAGTTATTCTGCAAAGACTCTGAGGTATCACAAAGGGCGCCTGCATGTGTGAAGGCCTATCGTTGTTCAGGAAACGGGCGCACTGTTGGCAACTGGCCCACAGGGCCGTTGCAAGTGTGTGTCCTCTAAACAAGTACTCCAGTACTTCATTTTATCACAGAGCTCGAGTTTCAGAGCATAATCCAGCTGTGTTCATGGTCATAGTCATAACAGAGCACACCGTGAGCTGAGTGGAGTATCTACAGGGGTGAATAACTGCATGGTGGTGCGCTGCGGCACTTGGCGTGCTTTTGTGTGCAGGGGGAGCCATCTATGCTGTGAACGCAACTGTCACAGCCACCAAATGTGCCTTCCTCAACAACACGGCTGGCCGGCAAGGTGATGCCTTTGAGTCAGTTTGCTTGCCACAGCAGAGCTCAACTGACTACTTTAGAGCAGCATAGAGTCTAACTAGCTGCGGTGCTAGCTGCACCCCATGGGCATATTGACTGCGGTGGCATATGTTTACATGTACTACTAGTAGTATATGCCATGGTGGCGATGATTTGACTGTCAAGTAGACTACACTTGCGCAGGTCGCAAGGCCCCTCTTGTTGCTGTCTAGCCTAAGCCTAGGGCACACACATGGCGCCACGCTGCGCGCGCATACGCCTCCCATGTGCTTGCTAGCCGCCGTCATGGTACTGACGTCAAATACGCTCTCAACAACTTGTCAATGCGGCAGGTGGCGCGCTGCACCTGCAAGGTACTACAGCGGCAATTGTGGAGAGCGCGACTTTCCTTTCCAACCACGCCGACTTCGAAGGCACGTGTGCAAATCACAAAGTGCCGCACGCCTGTGGCAGGCTGGCAGAGCGTGCGCCTGCACAGGGTCTCTGCACACAACTAGTCTCCATATGCTGTTGAAGTATTGGTACAGTAACTTCGTAGGTAGTATATTTCGAACTACTCAAGTAGAGTTCATCATTTTGGGCATCTACTTGTACTACACCAGAAGTGTCACACTCACTACCAGACCATGGTATAACAGGAACGACTGTTGGCAGACAAATGACACCGCACAATGCACAATAATCATTGTATGATTGTAAGCTGTATTACCATTGCTGCACTGACACGTACCACTGTGACAGTGTGTGTGCAGCAGCATGCCATTCCTTGCGCACTGACTTGAGGTTTGGTTGAGCTGCACGCATGTATGAGCCAGTGCACCGCCCACTCCACGGCCCAACGCGCGCAAAAAAAATGCGCTGGCGTGACCACTTCCTTCAAGGCTTGAAAAAAGTGTGTGCGCAAGCCACATCCAAAATCCTATGCGTGTGTTTCGACTTGTGCGCGTGTCACTGACTGCGCTAGCTGATGTAATTGCTGCACCCGTTCCACACACAGGTGGCGCTTTGCACGGCGATACCCCGTCATCACTGCATGTGTCTTCCGCCAGCGTGTTTCAGAACAACTCGGCGAGCGCAGGTACGGTGCCCATCAGACTCTGTGGACAGGACGTCCACATGTGTTACACCAAGTCCGATGCGTGCACTCTTGTACTTGCAGTATGACTAACTGTTGCTCTTCGCTATCATTGCAGTGCCATGTGTGCTGCCTGCTGGTGCAGTGACACTGACAGTCAGACACACCAGCCTGGGACATGTTTGTGTACTTGGGCCGCACTGCAGATCTCGAGTTTGTGTCGCAAGGCAGGCCACCGTCGACGTGGCTCGCATGCCCCACTTCAGCATGTGTTGCAGCAGCCACTGACGGAGCTGCAAGCACCTCAGAAGCATGTGTCCACTTCCATTGAGATCTTTGGTGGCCGGCTGCCACACCTGCAGCTTCTGCCTGTAGCCAGATTTGTGCAGGCTACTACCACAGTAGGTGTGCACCTTGGAACCGGAAATGCCTTGTGCACATTGTCAATCTGCAACTGTGAAATTCGACACAGGGCTCGTGCCAACACCTTCGCCTCTTGGTGGTCATACGTGCGCATTTGCGCAGGGGGTTGCCTGTGGGCGGCTGGTGTAGTCTCACTGCGGGACAGCGTGTTCACCAACAATATGGCCGTAGAAACCGCAAGTTCTGACGAGGATGCTCCAAGCTCTGATGGCGGCGCGATTTACTACAAGGCGGACTCACCCACGGCGAGCCTGACGGTGGACGGCTGCGACTTCGATGAATCGCACGCAGATTCGTACGGGCCTTTCATGAAGCTCACATACACGTTATCTGACGACTTGGTACAGCGCGATGACACAGGCTTCGCGCACGGCACCATCCGGAACACTGTCATACGCAACAGCTGGGGTGAGTGCGGGGTCGCATGGTTTGCGCTAGCTGTTGGTACTGCTTGCTCGCGCCCTCCTAGGGCACAAACCTTTCGTGAGTACCGGTAGTACTCCTAGTAATATGCGGCACCATACAGGCTTGGCGTGGCATGCAAATGGTCCCAGGAGCATCTGTAGCATGGCGCGCTGGTTAAGCTGGGTCAGTCTATTAGACGGGTTTTAGCCTACTTAGTGTATTGTCCGGTGTATTGCCAGTGGTGGAACCGGTGGGCAATGGCGGTGACGTTCTCACCCTCACGCTGCTGCTGGCAGTGGGTAGAATGCTTAAGTAGGACCGCCAAGTGCTGTCACAGTCACTATGCCACAGGCACGAGTGACTCTGTGAAGGGGCCCCAAGTTGTTGCACTGAGTGAGCAGCACAGTCAAGTGAGTTCACTGAGCCGACATTGTGGTGCCTATCTGATGGTGTAGTACGAGTGGTCCCAAAGTAATGATAAAGCCATTTGATATGTGGGCTGTTTTATGGTAATAGGGTTTCCTCTGACGAGTGTTGCCGTATATGAATTTTTACTAAAACAAGGTAAGGCAGAAAGAAGATAGTTGTGTAAAGCTGTAAGCACATTTTGACACGAAAACATTTATAAGTCCTCTGCATTCTGATGCATTTACAGAAGAAGATGATACTCTACTTGCAGATTTAAACCTCCGGATATGATAATGTACCCCTGGTTGGGGATAAGATTTCAGGACGAACGGAACAAATTTAAAATCCTTCCATGAGGGAAACTCTGGTGAAAATGACTCAGCGGGTCGTGGAACACTAGATACTGCTGGTGCTAAAGGTCCCTATTTAGCCAGGAGTTGTGATAGCCATTGCAAAAAAACTTGTCAAGTTTTAAATACTACCGTAATACTATTGTAGTACTACACATACATGTACTTTCGAAAAGCTTCAGACCTCCTGGCAAGGTGTTTACCTATGTCTTGATGTATGCTGTGACTTGAATAACATTGTGGCTTACAAGCGTGCTCCCTTGGTTGTACCTGTTTGTACCGGTGTGCACTGCCGCGCACAGTGGCACGTGTGCGCCTAGGCTTAGCCTACCCAACGAAATTGCCACGCCTGCAGTGAGCTCAGAGGCACACAATCGCTGGAGCAAGGCTCACGTGCTCAGCTGAAAGGGGTTGTTGCAAGCTGCTGGATGCAAAATTTTCAAACTTGGCAGTGCACATGCTTGGTGACACCATGGCCATCTCAAAGCCCGCACAAAGATTTTCCAGTATCGTCCCCAGTTCTACCTAACTCCATACATCAACCTGCCTACCGCTGCGCCGCGCTGAAAACGAAACAATCAACCTGCAGGCGGGAGCGGCACCCTGCACAGCACCGGCATCCTAGTTCTGGAAAACGTGACGTTCCAAGACAATGCGGTGGCGCAGCGCGGCAGCTGCCTGTACCTGGACAATGCCAACCTGGACGCGAGTGACAAGCAGCATGCGGACCACCAAACCAACATCACCAGCTGCACATTCCTCAACAACACGGGCGCTCAGGGGTGCCTACTCACCACGAACGGCATGAGCTCACCGGTCTGGGTCAGCGCCTCCAGCTTTGCCAGCAACAACGCCAGTGTCTCTGGTGAGCGGGCGTGTCCGCAAACACTTCTGATGTGCCATGGGCCCTGCAACACTGGGGAGCCCATGCACATGGCACATTGACATGCATGGCGGCATTGAACTGTGTGTGATAGCCTACTATGGGACCGTTGCCAAAGAGCATGCTTCTGAAGTACTAGTATTACTAATGTGTTTATAGATGAAGTGCTAAGGAGTTGAGTGCACTCCTATACGCCCCTCGCCCGCAATTTTCCCTTGGGCCAGCTAAAGCAGCAGCTGAGCTCACCCCCCTAGGGCTGTTCCGCAGGCACCCCCCCCCCCCCCCCCCCCCCCCCCCGCCCTTTTTGCTGTGGCAATAGAAGCACTGTGCAACGGCACAATGTGGGTGTCCAGCGCAGTTCACAGGTTTTGCCAGGCGGACCGGCTGCGGTTGTGGTGGCAGCCACTATGCTCCAGGGCCTGTTTGTCGCGAGCATGACATTGTTTGATGGTGGCGCACTTGGCATCCATTTTGGGATACTGTTGATTCAGATGTCACATCAGATGTGGAATGGAAATCCTGCTGGGCATCAGCTGCACACATCACACCCGCACCTGTTGAGGTACAAGGTTCACGTCCCGTTCTCTGCACTTGCTGATGCCAGGCGGAGCAGTCTATGCAGGTGGCGGCAGCAGCATTGCTTTCAACGACACGGTGTTTGCCAGCAATGCAGCGGGTGTGGTGGCTGGCGCCATCTACTTCAACGCTGACACAACCATCAAATGCGACAACTGTACCTTCACCAGTAACTCTGGTACGTCATGCACACTTGTGTGCACGTGCCACCGCCTGTGCAACACATGTTTGTAGTGACCCGGCACCTGCCGCTTGGTGGTGCCTGCGCCACATGCTGGTCCTGAGTACAGGCGCCGCATGGGCACTCAAGTGCTGTACGTCGGTGCCACACAGTGGGCAGCTAGTTGCCGCGTGCAGTCACTGCGGCCGCATAGTACTAATGTGCCCGCCTAACTGCTGCTTGAACCGCTGGTCTGCGCCTCCTTGTCTGCAGCTGCGCGCGGCGGGGCGCTGTACAACTACGGCATTGCCGCAAGCACGAAACAGTCTGTCTTCACCTCGTCAGCATTCACCACTAACAGCGCAGACGCCGAGGGAGGCGCTCTGTACGCAGTGTCCGGGGCTACCACGTCCTTCACGAAGTGCTCATTTGAGGAGAACGCTGCCGACGCCAGCGGTGGCGCCGCGTTCGCCCAGCGTAATGCCGACCTTTCGTTTGCCGAGTGCACCTTTGTGCGTAACAAGTCTGGCATGGCGGGAGGGGCGCTGCTCCAGGAGGGGTCTAATGCGACCCTTAACATTCAGACCACCACGACATTTGAAGACAACAGCGCGCAGTGCTGCTACTTGGGCGGCTATGGCTCAACTGCGGAGTGGCAGCGGCCGGGCGGCCGCAGCTGCTCTGATTTTGACTCCAGTGCCACACGGTAAGTGGGCTACTTGCCATTGTGGTGTTATTCGGCTGTCATGGTGGCCCATGGTCCGTCACCCTGCTCTTGGCACGGTGACCTGTGGTGTGCGCAGGCACCACGAACAGTCCCGGATTTTGGTTGCTGCAAATGTCAGCGCTAACGCACGCTCGTGTTGTCCTGGGGTAGGCCAGGTTGCATCTATTAACACGAGCGCAAAATATGCACACATGCGGAGCCTCGGTGCTGACAGCTGACAGCCGTCCTTACGCCCGCGACCACTCTCATACCACCGCCGCTGGGAGCGCGCAGGAACTGTTGCCTGTCCACGCAATACGCAGATGCGAATAGCGGCGAATGCATAGAATGCGACGCCGATACGCTCAACTGCACCATCGGCACCACTCTGGCGACTCTGTCCCTGCGGCCTGGCCACTGGCGTGAGAGCCTGCAAGTGCAGCAGGACCTGGTGAAGGAGTGCTGGAACCATGACGCCTGCAAAGGCGGCTCAGCAGCAGGGGAGCACGTCGACGATTACTGTACAGAAGGGTACATGGGACCATGTGAGTTCGTCATGTGCCAGTGCCTGGTGCGTGCCTCTCCCAATATTTTATTTACACAATTGCGGGAGGGGTAGTACGCAGGCATCACAGAGTTAACTTGTGCTTACAGTGTAATTATTTATTGTCAATACGTGGCGCATGCTCTGGCACCAAGCAGCTGCCAGGCTGTGTGTGTCACTGAAGATGCAGCACTGCAAGGCTGGGTTGCACTGTGCATGTGCAACAGGCACGCACACGGGTCGGTTACGGCTGGCCCCAACAGTGCTTCACTACCGGCGCCATCCCATTCAGGTTGCATTTACCGTAGTACTATAGTAGAGTACTCTCCTTGCTGATACATGTACATGTATGCACGTGCCCCCACATCACATGCGGCAGTACATGTCAGTGACGATGCACGTCGCCCCTCCACTGCCCCGCTGCTAATCGCTGCCACTGTTGCCTGCGCATCCCTGATCACAGACTGTGCTGTGTGCCAGGACGGATACCAGTCGCTGGGCACCTACACATGCTACCCGTGTGCGGAGCAGTCGACAATCGCCGTGGGCGTCGCCATGACTGCCAGCGCACTCCTGCTGATACTGCTGGTGCTGTCTGCCGTTGTGGTGTCAACCATGGCTGATCTGAGCGAGCAGGCCTCCAGCACTGGGGCTGTGTCTGCGGGAATGGTGCTGTTGCACAAGGTGCGCACGGCATGTGTCTGGCAGGTGGATCAGACTCTCTGTGGCACACACAGACGCTGCTGCACCTGCAATGTCCCGCAATTCTGTCGCTGAGGCATTTACAGTGCCTCAGACAACCGCACTGGCTACCATCATTCCTGCGTCCTTAAGGTTGCTGCATGAATGGTGCACCATGTAGACCCCATGCAGCAATGCGTAACCCATTGGCAATCCAATTTGTCACGCTCACTGGCAGCCTGCCACAATCAGGCGCAGCACCGCACTATGAAGAACACACCATGTGTTGTGTGTACTGGCGGCCCGGGTGGCTGTCGTCAAGTAGCGAATCATGCTGCTGCGTGCAAATCAATGCATGCGCTTACTCTGGCTAACTGGTGCACAGGTGGTGGCTGTCCTCACGACACCGCTGCTGCACAATGCCATGCATGCAATGAATTGATTCACCTGTCATGACCACCAGAGATCGCGCGCAGCTCACTTCTGGTTCTCATCGTACGCTTCGGTGCCGTCTTCCCCCACCACCCCTGTTCGCTCCGTGCGTGCAGCTCGGGCACCTGTGCCTGTCGCTGGTGCGCAGCCTGCGTGTGCCCATCGTGGTCTTCCAGATGGTGGCCACGTACGCGAGCATCACGGGCGCGCAGTTCCCGGAGGCGTATGCGAATTTCGTCCACTGGCTGGGGGGCCTGTTCTCCTTGGATGTTCGGTGGCTCACGTCGGCCATGTGCGGTGTTGCGGCGGACTACACCTTCTACGACACGCTGCTCATCACAACTCTGCTGCCCTTGGGCGTGCTGGGCGTGCTGGGGCTCATGCACTTGGCCTGGCGGCTGCAGCACCGGCCGATGATCCTGAGCCAGACATTGACGATGACAAGGGTGCAGGCATTTCTGGAGGGGTACGCCAGCCGGGAGAGCTCCATAATAACGGGCTTCCTCTTCCTCATATTCTCAACCACGTCGACGGTGGTGTTTCAGGTGCGGTGACAGCAGCGCCAACGTCCGCCACACTCGCCTGTACACATGTGTGTTCACATCCTCCGGTGCACCCGTAACTGTTGCAGCACTGCAGGCATAGCCACATGCTTTCATACGCGTGCCTTTTCCATTCACACCAGGACTACGGTATTCCATATTGCCTCTTTGCCGCGTACTGAACTTCCCCAGTGGCGGGTGTGCCTGCCCCTGACACCCCCTCCCTTGACACCCCTTGCAGACGTTTGCTTGCGACACCAACTTCATAGACGGGTCTGCGTACCTGTATGCCGACTACAGCTTGTCCTGCTACACTCCCAAACACCACAAGTACATGGCGTACGCAGCCGTCATGGTGGTTGTGTACCCCATTGGGATTCCATCGCTGTTTTTCTGGTGAGTATCACACTTGCACTGGGTCTTCGCCGTAGCATTGGGTCACGCCATATAACGGACCAGTATTTGAACTTCGTAGTACTAAACCAATGTATAGTATACTGTGATACATTGCAAAATACGGCATATTTCTACGTGTTTTTACGCCCACAAGCGTGTTATAAATGTATCCAATATGGCGTATCTGCCGTATGCATGTGTTCTTTTGGATGCATCATACGTTCACATGTGGTGTACATACGGCGTATAATGCAAACTTTATAAGCTCTGACCCATATGATATCACTAGTCATCGGTATTGCATGTCCACTTCATACCGGTGTGTGGGACCAGCATGCTTAGCCTCATGGGCATGGTGCGGTGCAATCGGCAGGCACCGCATAAAATGGGGATTTCGGTGCAACTAGCAGGTGCTAGGTGGGGTTTGTGCAGTGAATTTGGTTGCACTGTCAGTGGTGGCACTAAGCAAGAAAGTGCGCTGGCAACACACACTGTGAGCAGGGGGCATTAGTTAGGCTGCCCTTATTCTGCCGCTCGGCTGGGTAGGTCAATGGCATGTGCTGGGCACCAGTTGTATGTACATGTCCCCCAGCACGCACACTGGAAACAGCCACTGTGCTGAGAGGTGGCGTGTAGCTAGGCAGCATGTCCAGCTACGGCTGTTGTTTGCACCTGCAGGTATTACAGTGGTGGCAACGCCGCTGCGCAAGCACTTCTGGCATCAAGGGCTCCAACTGCTGGCTCGTGACACACTGTGGTCCCACCGCAAATCACAGCGTTCGCCTCCAAGGCTGCCGCCGCACAGCAACTGTTACAGCAGCTGCAGCACGCGTGACACACGGCGCCAGTAGGTGCAGCAATCACAGTCAGTGTTCTGTGGCGCAAGTGCTGTCAATGGTCCAGGCTAACCCCGTTCGCATCCCCACGACCCTACCCAAAACTCGGCAGGCTGCTGTGGCACCGGCGCCATGCAATCAGGGCAGTAACTGCCAGCACGCGGGACGTGAGCAACCGGCAGCTCCGGTCATGCGCATTCTTGTGGCAGCACTACCGCCGCGAGGCCTATTATTGGGAGGTGGTGAGTGGTGTGCTGCTGGGCTTTTGACCCACGCGCTGGCAGCAGCTACTGCAGCAGACACTGTGGTTGAATTTTGCGATGATGCGAGGAGCACTTGCAGGTTAAGCATTTTAGCAGGTGACAGATGGTGGCCTTACTGACATAAAGCGGACGCATAACACCGTGGTTACGCCACCTGTTCAGCAGCATTGATAGCGTAATGTCTGGGCCTTCTGAGGCCAAAGTCCCATGCGATTGGGTACCCATAAGAAAAAAATACCTACTCAGATTGCAAGTACCTGAGGGCTACAAGCTACTAGCTCCAAATGCCGGCTGTCACAGCGAAGGTAGACTAACAGTACCCACTGAGGTAGTACCGTGTAGTACTTATCAAGAACCCTACAATCACAAATTATTCGGCAACTGTTCGCAGACCAGCAGCAGAAAGCATTACCACAACATTTTTGGTATACCGCATTGAGCCCGCGGTGATATACCGGTGTGGCATTCAACAAAGTCATGTGCACCATCTCTTTCATTTTTGTGTGCAAACTTGTCACGCACCAAGTCCATGCTTGTGAGGCATTGCTGGGCCAGCTTCAGAAAATGCCTAGCAAATATAAAGGCTAGAGTATGTGTACTTGCCTGCTCGCGAGCTGACAGGTTATACTTCCTTGTTGTAGCTTATCTGAGATATATCACGTTGGAAGTACTAGATGTGACAATGTAGCAATACCGGTGAAAAATGCGCATGGTGTGCTAGTGCCACAGCGCAAGAGGTTGAAGGTGAAGAACAATGCAGTCTCATCTGTAAAACTTTGAAGGGCCCGCACCGTTTTGCCTCGCACAGCGCGCCTCAGTACACATTGTACCGGTAGGGTTCGTTCAAGGCGGGGTGTTATTTGGAAAGTTGCCAAATGCAAGTGGGCTGCGCGCATCTGGTCCTTCACTTGCGAAAAATCAGCTTGGCCGCGAATTACCTCATAAAATGCCACTGAGCAACGCATTTAGAGTGGAATCATAGCCACTTAGGGTCGCCTCGCTGAGCCTGTTGCCAATGGTTGTCTCAGGAATGGTATGCTTAAAAACACTGTATTCCAGCCGAGGGGAGTACAGTGCACTCGCGATTTAGTGATTGGCAGTGTCACCCGCCTAGCACCCCGCACTGAAGCAAGATCCGCTGACTCATTCGGAATCAAAGCGAACGAAGTCCCGACTGCGCTTTACCACTATTCTGCAAAACGGTCGCAAAATCGCAACCTCATTGGTCTCCGCCGTTCCCACTTTCTGAGCCTGCCAAATGTTGCACACTCAATTTGCGTCGATATTTGGGCTGGTTATTCGGCCATCATGGTGCAGGCACTCACAAGTTCTGAACCAAATATCCCACCGTTTCACATCCAACATGCTGAGACCAACGGCTGCTGCTCCCCCCGCCCCCACCCCGTCCCCAGGTGGAGTGTGGCAGGCGCCTCCTGCTGACCGGCGTGCTCGTCTTTGTCTACCCCGGGAAGCCCGCCCAAGCGGCCTGCGCCTGCACGTTCGCCTTCCTCGCCCTGCTCGTCTACGGCTACTTCCAGCCGCACGCGCAGCGCATCGACCGGCAGATGTACCTGTGCGGCAGCGCCATACTCTTTGGCACCATGTTCCTGTCCCTCATCCTGTACTTCCCGGACACGGGCGCGTACGACGGGGACATGCTGGGCAAGCTCATGATCGCCCTGTGCCTGCTGCTCGTGGCAGGCGCGCTGGCGCAAGTGGTGCTGCTGGTGCGCGCGTCTGAGGACGATGATGCGCCCGGCACCATGAACTTCACCCTCAAGGTGCTGCGGCAGGGCAGGAGCAGAAGAAGCAGCTCGGGCGCCACCGCCACTGGCAGCGCCGCCCAGGGCTACGACCCACCTCTTGTGGTGCGACTGGAGATGGCGCAACTTCAAGTTGTAGACAGCTCCCGTGCGCCGCATTGCATTGCCTGGCCGGCGGCACCAACGCACTGAGTCGGCAGCTGCGCGCCATAGTACAGCGCATCGATGATCTTGGGTTTGTACCCGTGTATGGCCCCCCCCGGCTGTGTGACATGCAGCGCTTTTAGCGGCCTCCACTGTACCGTAAAGTGGCTGTCCTGCCTCTGAGCGTGCTACGTTCCTTTTCATCAGTGTATAGTGATAGCTCCTAGGAACTTCGACTGAATTCCCCCCCTTCGTAAGTGTCCATGTGCAGTCAATGACATCCGCAGTGCAGTGCCACCTAGGCTAAGCCAGCAGCACCTCACAACGACGGTTGGCTTCTTTCGACTTCAGTGCAGGAAAATCCACTTAGTCTGGTCGTCCCGAACTGCAAGAGAGCCCCCCCAGCTCACACAGATTCCGCCAGAGTCTGCGGAAGCGCTGGCAAGCACCAGGCCATTTTTAATTTGTGGGCGAAGACTGCTCCAGAGTTGCGCCATATGCATGTATGTATACAGTTGTAGCTGTTCTTTTTTTTCGTCGTAGCTGCCATAGGCAGGTTTTAGGCTGGGCATGCGCGCGAAGCGCAACCTCGCTTGCGGCTTCATCCTAGGCGCACATGTGTCACTGCTGCTGCTCGATAATCAGCGCGGCGGTACAGCACGGTGACTCTCCGTACACTGTAAATACACTTAAACGTTTACATCAATATCGCACAAACACACACAAGGAAGCACCAAGCTCTGTCCGTTTCGCACTTGTCACTGGCATTTGCGCTTCACAACTGTCACTCCCTGCAGCCGGTCGATCTCTGCAAGCCGCCAATGTCCGTGCCGAAGTAGCCAACAGTCAGCGCCACCTTGCGCATGGCGAGGTGCTTCGCTGCGCCTGCTGCTGTGGAGCACTGCAGAAATACTGTCGGGGAGAATGCATGAATACGCACAAAGGACTGCGTGTGCATTTCAAAAGTACATTTATACCATAGTGCCGCTAGCTCACTGTAGCTGTGAAAAATTCAAAGGAGTGTGCAGTGTGCAGCTTGGTGGGGCCCCCGGCGCCGGCGGAATGATCGTGCCATAACAGTAGGCAAACCATTTTTTTGCAATCGGAAACAAACTGTTACCACGAGGTACCTAAACAACCACCAACCCAAGAACTGTGGTTCAGCCGCTGGCATTAGCCATGCATGCCTTGTTTATGGTGGGCGGTGCGGTGGCGCCTGCAGCGGAGAGTGCGCACACTATGGCAAGCGCAGCCTGAGCGGGGTGCCAAGCTGGATCTAAATGTGACATCCGAAATAGGGGGGAACAGGGCTACTGGCGTGTGAAAGAAACCTAAAAGGCTGCTAAGCGCAAATACTGCCGTGGCTGGGACCAAATGCCAGGCCGAAGCCTGTGGGGTGATTTGTCCACCTGGTGAAAAGCACCAGACAGCCCCCACACCCACACGCGCCAGTCAGTGTCCTTGAGGGCTAGGGATGATTCGGAGTACAACTACCAGTACTTCAAGTACCATACATTTGTCCTTGCACCAGTTCACAGGCGCTCACCTGCATGCATCTGCAAGCCGCGCCTTCCTGTCCGGCAACACCATGCGCGACACTGCTAGTATCCACATACTACTCTAGTACATATATTTCGAAGTAGGTAGATATACTGTACATACAACACTCACGAAATATCACCGGTATCACTTGGTGCTAGTGGTCAGGCCTTGCACGAGCGATGCCCGAGCTCACAAATAAAAGCGCTCGCCTGAACAAGACTCCCCAGCTCCTCCATTGCAGCCGCAAGCCGCGCCTTGCCTGTCGGGCACCATCATGCACGACTCTGCGAGTATTCATACACGGTGGTAAAGGTACTTTAGAAGTATTTATGTAAACATGTCTGATAAAGTACTGCGAAGTATACACCAGTATACTAGTAGCATACACACTTCTTGAAGTGTACATTTGGTTGTCTATCTTGGGCCTGTAGAAAGGGGCTCACCTGAACAAGGCTCCCCAGCTCCTCCATTGCGGCCGCGAGCCGCGCCTTGCTGTCGGGCACCATCATGCACGACTCTGCGAGTATTTCCTCTGCCTTCCGGATGTCGTGCGGATCGCGCCCCTCGTCCTTCATGGCCCTAACCTTGGCTTCGTTCGTGGCTGCCTCCTTTTCGTACGACGCCACCTCCTTGTTCAGCCTGCTCAGCAGTAGGGTTGCAACAAAACACGTTTTAAACAGATATTTACGCTGTAATCATTTAAAAATACTTTGCTGTAATCGTAAATGAAGGATGTAGTCCACCTCCTGGTTCAGCCTGCTCAACAGCAAAAACAAGAGGGGGGGAGTGCTGGAGCCAGGGGACATTAGTGCGGCAGGCCGTCGTACCACGACCACAAATATGTATCTGTAACAAAGGGTGACGGTGACTCCTTGTGTGTGTTAAGGGGGGGATCAAAACGTGCCTCTCCCAGGCCGTAATACCGCGACCACACATATGTACTCCGAACTACTTTGGAGTATCATCATAAGTGAAGGTTATAGCTACCTTCTTGTTCAGCCTGCTCAACAGCCAAAAAACAGGGGGGGGGGGGGGGGGGGGGGGGTTAAAGCAATAGTTATGAGTAATACCGTGTCCACAAATATTTTTGCTACTTCAAAAAAAGTATGATTATAAATTAAGGATGTAGCCACCTCCTTGTTTAGCCACCTCCTTGTTTAGCCTGCTCAGCAGCCAAAAGGGGGGGGGCGGGTTGCTGGATTCAGGCAATATTCGTGCGCATTTTTGCGACCACAGATATTTGTGCTGTAACTATTAATAAAGGATGTAGCCACCTCCGTGGGTAGCCTGCTCAGCACCCAGGGAAGGGGGGAGGGGGCTGAATTCAGGCGCCATCCGCGCTTGACTGTGGCAGACCATGAAGCCGCGACCACAAATGCTTTCAATAATTATAATCCATAATAATATGTATCTACGAGACTGTCCCTACGGGACACGCGTCTGTATACAGTTATAATTATAACTAAACGATGTAGCCCCATCCTTGCTTAGCCTGCCCGGCAGCAAAAAAAAATGGTGGAGCGCTGGATTCAGGCAACATGAGAAGTTTGACTCTGGCACGTCGCATTGTCGCGACCACAAATATTTTTCTGCCCACTGCTGAGCATGCGGGCAGCGCACACAAACACGCACGACTCAGCGCCATTGTCCCCAACCAGTGTCCCAGCAAAATGCTATCGCAGCAAGCTACGGGTGCTGCCCGCGCACTGCGTCGCGTACGCACAAAGCTGCTCAGCCTTGGGCGTGATGGCCCATTTATAAATATTCAGAAATAAATAACGTAGCTTGTGGTTTCGTAGGCCGCCACGGCTCTGTTCGGCCTGCCCGGCAGCAGCAAACACAGCTGCAGCACAGGAGTGGAGGTATCTGAGGTAGGGTTGCAGGGTGTGCCAGAGTTGAGAGCAAATTCCTCATGAGCCTGGGACCGTACCCCATTTTTTTGTAAATATTTTCACATTAAAAGGCAGGGGGCGTGCAGCAACGATCACTAATAATCCATGGTAGCGATGTGCATCACTTCACCTACCATTTATAAAATGAAGATTGAGGTGAGGGGCAGTGCCAAAATCAGGCAACATTTGGGCTTCAATGTTCCAGGCCGGAATCTCGCCACCACAATTTATTTTTTTTAGCCAACCATTTTTAAATACGCCCACCACCTTGGTTAGCCTGCTCACCAGCAACATGTACACCCTGTGCTCACTTTGGTGGCTGTGTGTGGTGGGCTCAGCGCCTGCTAGAGTACTCAAGTAATGGCTGCATAGAATAGCAGAGTGCCATCCGGCTGTGGCAATCAGGCGCTGCCGCCACACAGTCTCCACGGGAGCCCAGATGCGGTTACGTGCACGTAGACCTACAGTGCCGTTGTGTGTGCAAGTAACGTCATCTCTGGGAGAAGCAAGGCAAGAGTGCCCCACGCGGCGAGTCGGGTGCATGTGACGGTACCCAGCCTGCGATGAGACGTTGGCCAGCGGCTGCTGGCACCAGTGCCATGCTGCCCATGCTGCCGTGTCTAGCGATGATGTATTGCGCGGCTGTCAGACACAATACTGCGCGTGTGCTGTTGCTTTGCTGTTGCCGCTGTCAACCGGCATCGCCGTCTTTCATGGCACCTGCATCTGCACGGCGCTGCCCACGTGCGCTGCTGCACGCAGCTGGAAGTCAGAGCCGGTGGCACAGCGGCTACCTAGGAGCAAGCAGCTCTCGCTCCTGCCAGGTGCACAGGTTGACACGCGTTGTTGCTTAAATGATTTTGAAAATGGGCTGTACGCGCCTTTTGCAGACCCCCAGCTTGATCTTGAGCTGCCTGGCCGCCATGGTGAAACCTGCCGCGTTGGTGAGGCCTCGAGAGGGAGTGTATATGCGACTGCAGTCAAGACTGTGTCGCAGGGTGGCCGTCGCGAGCAACACCTACCGTAGTCCAGTCCAGCTTCAGCTGGCGTGAATTTAACCTTCCGCCTTTGGGTGCCTTGTTTGACCTTCAGGCGCAAATTTAGATTTTAATTTGTTGCTGCTCGTGCACAGATGCGCACACCTAACGGGAGCAACATCATGCACGCCGCCTCTCAGGGGGCGGCTGGTGCGGCGGGCGCCAGCACCTCCCTGCCGGGGCGAGCCTGGGCCCCTGTCAGCACAGTCATGCGCGGCAGCCCGGCTGATCTTCAGGACACATGTGAGCAGGAGCGGGCACAGCACTCTCCCAGGCAGCTGGTGCTGCTGTCAACTGGGTCCAACAGCAGCAGCGACGCGGCGCCACCGCCCTTCGTCCCGCCCCCACCAGTTCGCTCCGGCCACCTGCTGAAGCTGGGGGCCAGCGTCCGCCGCCTCAAGCGCCGCTACTGCGTGCTCCGCCCCATGACCTTGCTTCTCTATTACCTGCACGAAGGGGACACCGAGCCCCGGGGGTGCATCGACGTCGACCAGTACTGCACCGTCACGTCATGCGGCAGCCTGCCCGGGGCCTGCTTCGAACTCCGCCGCCCCGGCGCCTCGCCGGACTCCCCCGACTCCTTCATCTTCGAGGCCCCCAGCATCCCTGAGTGCGCGGAATGGATGGAGACTCTCAAGCGCAACACGCACGAGGCGTTGAGATCGGAGGTGAGGGCGCTGCGTGAGACGGCGGAGCAACTGAGGGAGGAGCTGGCGAGGTCCCAAGAGGAGGTGGCCTCGCTGTCTCGCTACGCAGCCCAGAGGCACCAGACCGCCCTCGCTTTGAGGGACGAGCGGGAGGCCAGAAGAGAGATGCAGGAGGCTCTGCGGCGGTTGCACCAGGCGGTGGAGGATGCCCAGGCGCGGGCCAATGACGGCGCGGGAGCGGGGGGCGCTGCTGCTGAGCAGACGCCACATGGCAGCGGTGCTCAGCAGCAAATTCACCAGCCGCAGGCACCGCAGCAGGAGAGCAGCGGTGGTGACGGCGGCAGCAGCGGCAGCCCTGCTGCGTGCAATGGAGACGCTGCTGCCGGTGCTGCTGAGCACATGGGCGAGCAGGGGGGAGGGGAGGGGGGCGGGGGGGGGGGGCGGGGGGGAGGGGAGTTGGAACGGCAGCAAGCGGCGGCGGTGGCATCGGCACAGCGCGCGGCTGAGCTGTTGGACTCTCTGAGCGAGCGTGAAAGGTGAGCAGGCGTTTTGTGACCTGTACTGTGTTGATGACGAAGTCTCTGAAACTCTCTGAAATGTTGTGTGGACCGCGTGCTCTGTGGCATGGTTATGCCATGTCGCCTGGTGGTCAGGTGACATCACCACCTGCTGTTCAGGTGCCATCAGGGATGTGGTGGACAGTTGCAAGCTGTGACTCTGTGTGTGTACGTGTGGCAACAACATCAAGGCCGTGGCTACTCTGGGCAGCGGTAGCCCACCAGAGGGCGGACAAACGTGGCCCTCGTCGATATGTAATGTACACGAAGCGTACCGTATATTTATGATGTGATGGTGACTTCAGAAGCTGTGTCCCCGCGCAGGCGCATCAGGTGCTTGTTTCAATATTTTTGATACTACTTGGCCTACCCGATGTTCTCTCCAGCGTGCCACGGGCGCGGAGTACATTCTGAATTGAGCACCTGGCTGTGTCACTACCTACATCTGTAAACGCCCAGCACATAATGAGTAGTTTATTATTTATATAATATATATATATATAATTAGTAGACTGTGTGCGCTGTCCATATTGCACATAGCGACCACAGCAGCTGTTCATTCCATGGTGCTATGCATGGTGCGAGGTTGCTCTGTGTGCCGGGTGCTGTCGAACTGCCCAAGGTTTGAAGTGAAGCGCGTCTGTCAACATCAAGTTTGTGTACTTCAAGTTCTGTACTTCAAGTCATCTGTTTCACGTGTTTGGCAGGGGCATAAACAATGTTATTGAACATGCTTTGTGTATCTAGCGCGGGTGCTACCTGCACTGCTTCTGCAATAACTGGTGTGACATGCACAAGGCCGCGTGACGGCATGTAACCTTGTGCTACTGTCGCACGCCGACAGCAACAAGGTGCCACATGCTGCCCACACGCTCATGCATAGCCTGTGAACCGCTTAACTTGCATGTTAAAATGTGTATGAGTAGGTGCTTGACAACACATGCACATGTGTACCTGCATATAGAAGCATCATTTCAGGCATATGAAGTGTGCAGTATACAGTACATCGGTAAGTGCCACACCATGCTGGCGTAGCCGGCGCACCAACACTGTATGTGCACCAATGAAGCTTGATGTACTTTCACAACAGCGCTGTGCTGCAATGCATGTCCGGTGTGCCAAACTTATGGGCACCGGCAGCATGTGAGTAATGCAGAGGAATAAAACGGCAATGGCGGTAGCTGGCGCATGGAATGCGCCATTTTTTAGCTGGACCTGGTGGCCCGGTGTGTGGCCACAAAAGCATGTGCGCAAGAGACCGTACATGGAAACAGTCATAGCACATCAGTTATCAAAAGTACAGGTACATACATATGTATGTACAGTAACTGATGATGTATTACAAAAGTACATGTGTACATGTATGTGCACTGAACGTGTGTTGCTGCACGTAATGCTACCTCCGGCATGAGGTTTGTACCTCAGGTACCTCAGAAGCGTTCACCCGAGCGCGCGTGCGCCGGCGACTGTTCACGGAAAAATCATCCCATGATACTGCTTGAAGTACACACTTTCACTTCCAGGAGTACATGTACACACTAGTATGTCACATGGGTAAAATACTTGGAATATGTGCGTATTGCATGCCTGCTGCTGCGCGTTATGCTAGCATGGCCATGAGACGGGTGCATCAGAAGCGTGGCTTGTGTCTAGGGTTGCCGCAACGGCAAGAAGTTTTTTTTAGTTTTTTCGCCATGATGGTGCGTGCACTGCGCGCACAGGTATCTACAGCACTTGCCTGCGCCAAAGCACCTTGTGTTCAAAAGGCGACATGGACAAGCACCAGCTGCTGGTGCTATCCGCCTGTAAATGAAACTAAGCAGGTACACACTGGACACTGACCGGCGTGTGTATAGGTGTGGGGGCTGTCTGGTGCTTTTCACCAGGTGGACAAATCACCCCACAGGCTTCGGCCTGGCATTTTGTCCCAGCCACGGCAGTATCTGGGCTAGCAGCCTTTTAGGTTTCTTTCACATTTGTTCCATTTGGCACATGCGGGCTCGCAAGAGGCCATGTCATGCATGCCAGCACGCCCACGGGTTTGTTTGTAAGACGCCATGTTTCACACTGTGAGGTTGTTGCCCCCCCCCCACCAGGGGTCGTGCCACGTGGCGCTCGGCTTAATGAAGATGAGGAAAGTGCAGCGCTGCAGCAGTGCTGCCAGTTTTTACTGAGTGCCGGCATGCCTCCCAAAGTAATGTGCCCTCCATTTTTGTGTTGCGTTGCCAGCTATATACTGTAGCAAATGGGGTACATTACTGAGACTGTACTGCCAGTTTACTGAGTGCCTCCAAAGTAATGTGACCTCCATATGAAAACTCAATTCAGGAGGGGGAAAAAAATATCGGGTCCTCCCACCGGCAGGGGCCGTCACCCTGGGCGGACCCGTGCAAGGGGATGAACAAAGCAAAGATAGCGCCATATATGTATTGTGTTGCCAGCTATCGCAAATGCTAGGGTACATTACTTTAACTGTACTGGTAATTGCTTGAGTGGCTCCCAAAGTAACGTGCCCCCCCGCCCCCCAACATGTTTTTCTCCCAAAGTTTGAGTTTGAGCCCGAACAACTACTACCACAGCGTCCTGGCATACATGTCATGGGCTCTTGCACGCCCCCAAGTGCAAATAAATAAACAACTACCAGAGCCTAAGGAGTCCCACTATTCTGGTTCTTATGACCGGAATTGCTTTAACCTTGCCACTGTGGCAGTCGGGACCTTGGGGTGCTTGGGGGACCAGGGTGAGCGCGTGCTGGGTGCAGTTGCGGAGGAGTGGGCTGGCAGGCACGCGAGTCAGAC
>JAULBY010013825.1:0-22231 GCA_032358315.1 Ophiocytium majus | reverse complement strand
TGCTGGGTTTCAGGAATACACTTTGCCCCACACGAATGTACTATAGTAGTAGCAGCGGTGTCACTAGTTAATACTTCTTGAAGTACAGTGTTTGCTGGTTGGCATATACTATGGCGCCTGTCACAATGTAACGGATGCTGCCAGCTGCCATGGCCATCAAGCGGTGCGATAACGCGCCATGTAGCTTGTGTGCTGAGCGGTTGGGCTCATTGTGATTGGGCTCACTTATTAATAGACGCTGTTCGGGAGCGGTACCGATGTGCACATCGCTCAGCATTCTTTTGCCCAAGCACTGCACTGGTAACATTGTCGTGTGGTACCGCCTGAAGCATATACTTCGAAGTACACCTTAATAAGTCATACTACTTCAGAAGTACTACGTACAATACTACTCCAGAATTTCCTAAGTTGTGCCGTCGCCAGCATGTGTGATACATGGTGTGGCTGTGTTGCCTAGGCCCGCGCGCGGGATATCAGACATCAAGTCGAGATGTTATGATACAGCCTAGCAACTGTCTTAGTCTGCGTTGAAGGTGTGTGCCTTCTGCTTGTGCCTCCCGCCTGCCGCTGGCTGCGCCGTGGTGCACAGACGTGTGGGCCGAGATACTGCAGCGATTTGTGGGCCCGCAGCGCTACCTGCAAGTCGCAAGTGTCTGCCACGAGTGGAGGAAGCACTACGCCGCGGCGCACGCCAAGGAGTCCAGCACAACGCACATTGCTGTCTCTGGCGACCTGGTGCAGTGGGCGCTGGGCAGTGGCTGCCCCAGGAGCCGCCACCTCACCTGGGCAGGTGCTGGGTGCGGCAGCCTGGAGGCGCTGCAGTATGCGGTGGCTGGCGGCTGCGGCATGGACGAAGACGCGTGTTCGGCAGCAGCAGAGGGCGGCCACCTGGGCGTGCTGCAGTGGGCGCGAGAGAATGGCTGCGAATGGAATGAGAACACATGTAGCGAAGCAGCCCACCGTGGCCACCTGCACGTGCTGCAGTGGGCCAGGGCGAACGGCTGCAACTGGAACACGAAGGTGTGCGCTCTTGCAGCGGGGGGGGGGCAGTTGCACGTGCTGCAATGGGCCCGGGAGAACGGGTGTCCATGGGACTCTGACACGTGTAGTTTTGCGGCGGCGAGTGGGCACCTGCACGTGCTGCAGTGGGCGCATGAGAATGGCTGTGAGTGAGATGACTTTACCCCCCCTTTCGCTATGAGGAATGGCCACCTGCATGTGTTGCAGTGGCTGGCCGCGAACGCGTACCCCTGGCCTGTCAATGCATGCCGGCATGCGGCATGTTTTGGCCACCTGGACCTGCTCCAGTGGCTGCGCAGCATTGACTGCCCATGGGATGAGAGTGTGACCGCATCTGCAGCAGGAGGCGGCCAAGTGCATGTGCTAGAGTGGCTACTTGCAAACGGATGCCGCTGGGATCCTGACATGTGTGCTCGGGCAGCCACAAATAATACGGCTGCTGGCCATGTGTCACCCAGTGACAGGGATGCAGTGCCGCAGTGGATTGATGCACACCGCTCAGGCGGCAGAAGTAGGGGAGGGGGGGGTCGTGTACCGGCCGGTAGTGACACGTCCAGCTCGTGTTTTCGTCTTCAGTTATATTCTCAATTGATCTGACAGAAACGGATCTGTTGTGGCTTTGGGCCATTTTCTGTGCTGCTGCTGCTGGTGGTGCTAGTGCCACCAGTGGTGGTGCTGGCAAGCCTTTTACTGTTGCCCCCGAACCATTGCCATTGTAGTCGTTTCCCCAAGCTTCTCCGATTTCCTGTTGTGCGTGCCGCTGCCGACCGCGTGGATCCGATTGTCTCAGCACGTTTTTAGAGGGCACACAAAGGTGATGCTTCGTGTCACAGCGGTGCTCAGCGTGAGGTGCATCTTTGCCTGTGCTTTTGCTGAAACCGCATCTGCTGTGTGTGCACTTCAAACACCAAGGAACCAGAGCATGCTGCGGTGGCCTTCACAGTGCTTGCAGGACCGCAGAGGTGATGCTTACTTACTGTCAAGCAGCCTGCTCAAGGTGAAGGGCGTCTTCAATTCAGTGTACACGTGTGCTACTGTTTCCTGAACCCGCATCTGCTGTGTGTGCACGTCGAACATCAAGGAACCGTAGAAGTGGCCGGCCTTCACAGTGCTTGCAGGAACGCAAGGCATATGCCGGCGGACACGAAGCAGTGGTGCAGTTCCTTGAGTTGCAATCTATGTTACAAACCTAGGTCGCCCTGGGAAAACAGGAGGGGTGCTCTAGGGGTCGTGATGGCTTCAATCGAGACCCGGGGTCCCGATATAAAAACTCAACACCATTGAGAGAGCAGCAAGGTATGCCTGCAGAGCTGTGGGGCACCCTGCATGGTGCTAGGGTGACTGTGGCCCTGTGGCACAAGGTATCATTATTGCACAAGGTTTGATCAAGGGTCTGCACTCCGCTCTTCATAGGTGCCCTCATTTCCCTCGAAGCATTTAGGTACAGTACTGTAGTACACTGTACACACTAAAACTACCTCTTCTGTGCTACTTCTGAAGTACAATCCTTCGTACTACCGGTAATTTACAAATATGGTACCGGTAGTAGTAGTATTTGAGGTACCAAATATATTTCCGGATGCGTTCCGATTGTACCAACCATTGTGCAGATGAATGCAATACACTGCTGCCCCTATGTCCGCAGGCATTCCTTTCGTGCATGCTACCGTTTTGCGGCGTGCAGGTGTCCTAGTCGCACTCTCGCAGACACATGCACGTAGCAGGGCACTGCATTTAAAGGTTGGCGGCAGGCCAGTATGTGCATGTGTCCCCGCTGGCAGCACTGGCAGCACACGTGACACAGTGTTTGGTTCCAACAGACACAGCGCTGCACCAGTAACAGGGGCAGCCGCTGCAGCACCACAGAAGCCCCTGCGAAAAACAAGTGCAACGGCCACACCGCCCGCCACTTGAAGTTGCGAAAACTTCAACAACTGCATTCGGCTAACCAGCGGCGCAATTATTGGCACCAGAAGAGCTTTGTGCACCTCGTAGGCGCCCCCCCCCCCCCAAACGCGCGGCACACGCACCACATGCTAGGTGCTCAGAGGCACCACTGCCGTCTGTCAAATCTGCCGCCACTGCTCCCCCAAAGCGTCGCCGCAAGACACCTCACGCGCACGTGCACACGCGTCCCGCACCCGCCCACCCTCCGCCGCTGCCTAGTTTCGTGTGAATCCGTGAACATCAGAAAAGGAGCTCCTTCCAATGTTCACGGCTTCATTTCGACGCCGAAACACGCAGCAGGAGGGGTGGCGCGTGTGCAGGGAAGGTCACATGGTTGCACCGTGCCTGTGTCTTTAGCTGTAACCCCCCCCCCCCCCCCCGCGCTGCTGTTGTCTATGACCGACTTAGGAGCGCGCCGCCCGCACTGTGTGTGGCAGGCGCAGGCGCGTGGCGCTGCCGCTGCGGCGGCGGCTGCGGCGCTAAATGTTTTGCGCCTGTATCTTGCGGTAGCTCTCCATGTTGCGCTGGAGGATGTCCTCCATGCGGCCTGCGACGCCACGCGCACAAATAACACACAAAACACAATCTTGCACGTCAGACTGTGGACAAATCACCCCACAGGCTTTGGCCTAGCATTTTGCCCCAGCCACGGCAGTATCTGGGCTTAGCAGCCTTTTAGGTTTCTTTCACTCTGCGCATGCACTAGCTTATGGCAACGCGCGCGGCCAAGTTTTGGCGGCACTCCGCCTCTAAGTATTGCTGGTAAGTGTACTGAGGATGTCCTCCATGCGGCCTGCGGCGCACAAAAAAAATGACAGAAATGAGTCAAATTCCCATTTGCGCAGGTGTAGGTTTGCCGGAATCGTAATTCCTTGACAGGATGGTCAATGATTCCATCATGCCCACTGCAGATGCCTACAGCAGCCTACGTGTTTTGGGGGGGATGATGGCCCTACGGTGCTGAGCACAAACACTATGGAAGACGTTGCAAGTATTATAAGGTTACGGCGAAATTACGATACGAGTTACGGAGTAATTTTGAAAAAAAAACTACGTTTCTGGCAACCCTATGCATGTGTTGGTGCATGCAGGGTGTCCTCCATGCAGCCTGCGGCGCATGGCGCACTGAGCGGTGCTGCGCCCACACGGGCAAAAATCAGACAGCCCCCACTTCAGCGCCGGCCAGTGTCCTTGAGGGCTAGGAATGATGCAGAGTACAGTTACCAACAGGGCTTACTTGTGCATGTGTTGGCGCGTGCCAGCAACCCGCCTCTGTTCAGGTGGGCGCGGCGCAGCACGCGTCATTGGGTGGGCGGGTGTAGCAGGCGTCACAGCCCATTTTTCCCCCCACCCCCCTTTTGAAAGTTCAGTAGTGCACCCGGTAAATCAAGAAGTACATGGTATATGTACTCAAGTATACGGTGCACTCATGGTCACCAGAGAACTCAGGTGCAAGGCTTTTCCGTGTAGCTACTCCACTCACCGAGCACGCGCTTGAACGTCTTGCGGTCGAGCGACAGCAGCGTGGTGTGCCCCACGGACACCACTGTCGCCTGGCGCGCCTTGCTGGTCATCAGGGCAAGCTGTGCTCAGCAGCAGCGGGGGGCGTGCGAGGCAGCAGCAGGGGTGTGCAGCAGCAGCAGGGTTGCTCAGCAGCAGCAGGGGTACTCAGCAGAGGGGGGTGCGGGGCAGCAGACACCAGGCCGTCAGCCGCGGCAGGCGGCAAGCAGGCAAGCCGGCCAGGCTGGAGCGCCGGCTGCCACTGTAATATCGCGCAGGGCCCCCAGATGTAACGTCAAATACCCGCGCCCTGTGCTACCCGGTCACCGATGCGGCCTGGAAGCACTGGCGCATGTCGCAGCGAAGACCCTCCTGCTCTGCGCAACTATGCCTTGCGCAGCCAAAGGAGTACACGCTGGGACGGCATGCATGCCAGCTACCGTGTGAAATGCGCCGATTGTGGGGTGGCAAAAAAAGTGAATCTGAAGGTGACTACTGTACCTTCACTTCAACTACAACGTCAACACCCGATGCAGACACGCACCTCGCCAAAAGTAGTGCCCCTCTGCCAAGCGTGCCACCTCCACCACCTCGCCTTTTTTTTTGGCAACCCGCACTTTCAATAGCAACTTCAACACGCTGTACTTAGAACAAGCACATTTGGCAATCCCAGCCAGTGGGTACACGGGGACGCACCTCGCCAAAGTAGTGTCCCTCCGCCAAGCGCGCCACCTCCACCACCTCCCCCGACGCGTCTGTTTGCCGGCAGACCACGGCGCCCTGCACATGTGTGCACGCGCGAGGCAGGCCGGCGGCAGCGGCAGGTTGTTGTTAGATGCATATGTTGCAGTATCTGTATGTGCAGAGAAGCACGTGCATTAGATATGTACTTCAACTGAAGTATGTACTTCAGAAGTACTTCAGCATGTACAACCATGTAGTTACATATGCTTAGTAACTTAACAGGCAAGCACAGCTGTGGGTCGCCCGACGCGCCTGTTCGCCGGCAGACCACGGCACCCTGCAGATTGTGAGCACGACGTGGGCCGGCATGGCAGCAGCGGTAGGTGAGCACGCCTCTCTGAGTAGGCTTGAGCTTGAGTTTTTGGTGACAGAATTTAGTTGTTGTTTTCCATACCATATTACATACAGAAGTGAATGTTTTTATCAGAATTTCATGAAATAGCCAAGAACCTAGCATGCTTCAAAGTATATACCAAGGCATATTGACGTATTTGGAAAAGCCAAAAACTTCGTCGGGGTTTAATTTGAAACATTGTAATTATAGCAAGAAGGATTTAAAGGAAGTTCGCAGCCCGAGCGGTGGCATGATTTTGCCCACCTGGTCAAACACTAGATAGCCCCCACCCCTGTACGCGCCGATCAGTGTCCTTCAGAGCTAGGGATGATACAGTCTGAGAGTTACTACAAACAGTGGCGCGCCCCGATTCATTGTGTGGTAAGAACCGGAGAGGGCACTGAGCCTAGGTGCTGCCGTGGCTGGGGCAGACGCTAGGCCACACCGCAATTTGGTGCCTCAGTCAACTGTTCAATACCAAGTAGCCCGCACCCGTTGTGCTGGCAGGCACGTGTGAAAGAGACCTCGTTTGCAGCAGTTGGCCACAACAAAAGGCGCGCCAAGATCTGTTGTGTGATAGGAACCGGTAAGGGCACTGCCATGGCTGGGGCAAGAAGCTAGGCCAAACCCGATTTGGTGCCTCAGTCAACCGTTCGAAACCCACTAGCTCGCACCCTTGGTGGTGCTGGCGGCATCTGGCACAGTTCAGCAATGACAGAGGTACAAGATGCATCCCTTCGCTTGCGCAAGGTAGCCAAGGTCAAGCTAGTGATGGTCCGGTGCTGGTGCTTGCAAAGGAGATTGGGCATGATGCGGCGCAGGCAGCGGCAGCAATGGCGTGCTCAGCAGCAGCAGTACCAGTGGCACTGCCGTGCTCAGCAGCGGTTCGCCAACCAGTGGAGCCACACAGCGGCGCCAACTCCAGCGTATATGCGTATATACAAATATATTATATGCATGTGTATATACTACGTAGTACCACTTACTGCTTCATAGATATATGGTGTACTTACTACGAAGTGTACCGTAGAAGTAGGAAGTGTTGACCGCGAGCAAGCGGCGCTCGGGGCCTTCATGGTGTAGAAAGCCTCGCCTCGCCAATGCCGCCTGCTCACAGATAGTATACCGCATATATCTTCTGAAGTACTACGTAGTCTTGTACATCCCGTACACATACACTTCAGAAGTACATGTACTACGTAGTACTTCGAAGTATGTACATAATAGGGCAGTTGGTGTGTGCTGCTGCGCAGCCTTACATTTGGGTCCGGCGTTGGCTAGGGGCTGGGCGCTTTGGTGCCATGCGGCACTGGTATTACCTTGTAGACCGCTACGGTATGAGTACTGTTCGACTTCATCAACCGCACCCCCATGTGCACAGGACTTACCACGCCCCAAGCGGAGTTTGTGGACGTATATAATGCATTCTACTTTGAAGTAGATAGATGGTTGCTCATGAGCAAGCAGAGCTCTCTCACCTCCTTGATGATGTAGAACGCCTCGCCGACGCCTCCCTGCTCGCAGATGATGTACAGCATATAGTACATCCAATACACATGCATGTACCTCAGAAGTATGTATACTACTACTCAAGTATAATGCATAGGTTAAAGTTGCCCGTGGGCTCTCTCACCTCCTTGATGATGTAGAACGCCTCGCCGACGTCGCCCTGCTCGCAGATGATGTGCCCGTCCTCCACCACCTCCTCCACAAGCGAGTCCGCAATCGTCAGTATCTGCATAGCAACAGCCGCATCCGCAAGAGCATGTGTGAGCCCGCCAAGGTTCAGGAATGACTTATACTGCTGCTGAGCACTACCTGTGCTGCTGCTGCTGAGCACATTCATGCTCAGCGCTTACCTCGTACTCGGCGAGCTCGTGGAGGATGGGGACACGGTCCAGAAATGACTTATACTGCTGCTGAGCACTACCTGTGCTGCTGCTGCTGAGCACATTCATGTACGCTTACCTCGTACTCGGTGAGCTCGTGGAGGATGGGGACGCGGTCCAGGAAGGACTTGTACTGGTTGCGCCGCGTCGTTGTGGTCTGCATCAGGATCACCTGCGCCACCGCGATGCGAGCAGTAACAGCGGTACAACGGGTGCCCTTCAGTATGTACACATGCCAAATACTGCTAGTAGTACGAAGTATTTATGATTAGTATGGTAGATAGACATGTGTGTGTGCCGGCATGTGACCACGGGCTGTGCAAGTACAGACGGTGGCGCCTCGCCATGACACACTTCGCACCAGCGCACGCAAGGGGAGACCACAACCATGTGTGCTGCGTAAATGTACATGATGGTGCTGCTCACTTTGACATAGATGCGGGCCCATAGCCGCATGTAAATACACCGTACGTATACAGATTAACGTATTTATACGGCAAATAAGCCGTATATCGCGTTCTGGGGCGTATAAATACGCCGAATTTTTTGCATAACGTATAAAATATGTTTTACGCCGTGACCCATCACTATATATAATGTACTACACTCGTCCACAAGTGGTGTACTAGTGCTGTTGCAGCGCACTGAGAGTACTTCAGAGGCGTAATCCTGAGCGTCATCACATTGTGGCTGGCATCAGGGGCCAGCAGCATGCTTAATCACACTGTTGCTACTCGCGCACCACGTCGTGAGCGCAGGCTTTGCGCGCCGAAGCGGGGTTGCATCCAATCACAGTGCACTCGCCATTTAGTGCGCTTCCATGTAGTCCGGTATGTGGTTTGGTGCGTGATCCGCAAACCTGTCACAGACCATGTGATCCCATATTCATCTATATTTATAAACGATACACACTGCCCTATTTGAGTTACTGCGGGTCTTGCTTGAGTGCGGCGTGCTAGGTTGCGAGTGCATTGTACTACTTACCTTGAAAAAGATGCGTTCCAGGGGCCACAGCCACACACTTCCGTGGACGCTCGTCCGCTAGTAGTCCAAAGCTTCGTGCGTTCGTGCGCATACACTGCCGGGCATGTGCCACGCGCGTGCTGGCATGCATGACATGGGCTCTTGCACGCCCACAAGTGCAAGTAAATGAACTACATACCTTGAAGGAGATGCGGTCGAGGGCCTAGAGGCGCACTTCCGTGGACGCCTTGCACGTGCCCGTATATCGAATAGGGCAGCATATATAACTTTGCATAGTATTATGTGGGCTGTGACATGCCGGTGGGACCCACACCACATACCGCACTATATCAAAGCGCACTACACTGCACTCGTGATGTAGTTCGCTTTGATGTAGTGCGGTATGCAGTTGCGGGGTCCACAGACCCGTCACTGACCACATTTTTTTATATAAACACTACACAATGCCCTACCTGCTTCAGTGCGGGTCTTGCTTTAGTGCGGAGCGCTAGGGTGGTGACAGTACCGCGCACTTAATCGCGAGTGCATTGTATATGGCGACTACACTGTACCTTGGAGGAGATGTGGTCGAGGGCCCAGAGACACACTTCTGTGGCAGCTCAGACCTGGTGCCTTACAAGTACTTAGCACACTTGATCATGCTGTGCACGTCATGAGCACAGGGTTTGCGCGCCCCAAGCGAAGTTCAATCAGAGTACTACATCCCCTTATTGTTCTTGGTTGTTCATAGTGCAACTAAACAGACCTACATACCTTGAAGGAGATGCGGTCGAGGGCCCAGAGGCGCACTTCCGTGGACGCCTTGCACGTGGCCGTGCGGGGCGTGCTGTACATGAGGGCCAGCTCGCCAAAGGACTCGCCCCGCCCCATGCTCTTCACCTGCGCGCACATGAGTGTGGTTCACAGAGGGTTTCTAGTTAATACAGTAATAGTACTACTTGAAGTAGATAGTAAAATATACTTGGACGTATGAGGTACCGTAACAAAGCAACACAAGCTCACCAAAGGACTCGTCCCGCCCCATGCTCTTGACTTGCGCGCACATGAGCGTGGTTCGAAGAGGCGTTATAATTAATACAGTGGTCAACAGAGGCATCATAGTTGATACAGTAGTAAACACAGAGTTAACGAGTAGGGCACCAGTTCGCCAAAGGACTCGCCCCGCCCCATGCTCTTCGCCTGCGCATGCAATGTATTTCACAGAGGCATTGTAGATAAGACAGTAGTGTACAGTGGTAAAACACAGAGGCAACAAAAAAAACACCAGCTTGCCAAAGGGCTCGCCCCGCCCCATGCTCTTGACCTGTGCACACATACAATGTGTTACATAGACTCGGTGCAGTTGACACACGAGCGCGCCGTGATGGTACATCAGCTGCGCGCTGCCGCCCAGCGCAGTTGCACATGCGTTTCAAAGGAGCACTATGCTTCGAAGCGTTACGTCCGTGAGAACAACGTATTTGTGCCAGTATACAGTTCAGAAGTACATAGTGTTAATGTCGCACACTCATGAAGTATGCACCAGTAGTACATCTGCACATGCAAATACTACTAGTAGTACTATATTAGGAGTGTGTGTACACAATATAGGTGCAAAGCGCCCACCTTGAGCTCCTTGCCCTCCTTCTTGATGTAGACGTCAATGGTGCCCTCGTCAATGACGTAGAAGTTGTCGCCATCATCTCCTGCGCACATAGCACCCATTACACAGACACAGTAATGTAACAAATGAGCCAATAAAAGGTAGTGATTTCAGGAGCGTCCATGATGCGCGCCATCAGACACAGTAGCCGGTTTGAGCGCTGCAATGTGTCTCCTGGCGCGGGCTCACGCTGCCATGCAACTACAAGTTCAACTTCAACTCACCCCCCCAAGGGAGACCCACCTGACTCCCTCCTGGAGGCATCAAACCATTTGACCCACTTGCTCTTTCGCTGTGTATGAAAAGCGCAACTTCAACTCAGCTAGACAACTTCAAGTTTGCAACTCGCCCTCCATCGGTGTGACACCCCCAGGCTCCTTGGTGGCGCTGAACAAGCATCCCTGGGTCACTCCGTCTGCGCGCACCGGCGACCGCACGTCAGCTAAAACTTCAACTCAGCTCCAACTTCAACTTCAACTCAGCTTCAACTTCAACTTGCAAATCCTGTGATAGCGGAGTGGCGCACCGCCGCTCCAGTTGTGGGCCAACCTGCCCCCTGGACGTGTATCGGTACATGCCACTGCTGTGCCCACCGGCTGCCAGCGCGCCGGCCGCCGCAGGGCAGGCCGCAAAGCATAAACCTTCTCGATAGGCTCCGTAGGATAGCCGGTGCACACATGCTCTCATTACTGATATTATAGTAATATAAGAACCTCAACAAGGACTCACCCTCCTTGATGACGTCCCCGGGCGCCGTGGGTACGTTGAACATGCCATCCTTCGCCCCCTCCGCCTTTCTACGCCATACCGTTTTGAGTGAAACTTTTGACAGTAGCTGCAACTACACCTTCACCCTTCACCCTTCAAACTTCGACTTCAACAAGGACCCAGCCTCCTTAATGATGACATCGCCCGGCGCCTTGGTGACGTTGAACATGGCGTGCTTGACGTCATTCTACGCCACACCTTTTGACACCAGAGCTATGCAAAGTACACCTTCAAACTTCAATACACAAACTTCAACTTAAACTTAAACTTCAACAAGGACTCACCCTCCTTGATGATGACATCGCCCGGCGCCTTGGTGACGTTGAACATGGCGTCCTTGACCCGCTCCGTCTGAGACGAGTCCAGGTGCTTGAACATGCTGCGCAACGGCACACGTGAGCACGGGCGGGCGGGCGGAACACACACAGGTACAGCACGCAGCATGAGTAGTGATGGGTCACGGCGTATAACGTACCTCATACATTTTACAAAATACGGTGTATTCCTACGTATTTCTACGCCCCAACACGCGATATACGGCGTGTTTGCCGTACAAATATGTCCATCTGTATACGTTATACCGGTACGGCGTAATTACATACGTTATACGGCGTATAACGCGAAAATTATACGCTGTGACCCATCACTAAGCATGAGTCAGACTATTGTATGTGCGCACTGCCATCCGAAATTCGTGTATAACTTGTGTAGAGAAACAGCACAGGTGGTGGCCCAGCATTGGTGATTGCACAGGCATAGCACGCAGTGTGAACATGGGGTTCTTGACCCGCTCCGTGTGAGACGAGTCCAGGTGCTTGAACACGCTGCAACGGCAGCAGCACGCGTGCGTGTATATGTGCAGGCACGGCACGCCGCGTGAGCGGAACTAACTGTACCTGCCCACTTCCATCCGAAATTTGTGTATACTTGTGTAGAAAAACAGCGCATGTGGTGGGTATGGGTGATTGCACAGGCATAGCACGCAGTGTGAGTGGACCTGCCTGCCCACTTTCCTCCAAAATTTATGCAGTATTGGTGCAGAATTTTGTGCTGTCTCTGGCAGGTGCCGCGCCGCAGCAGCAGGGCCTGGTGCTAGATGTTGCTGTGGCTGCAATTTACTCACTGCATTGTCAAACAGCATGGTCAAGAATGCAGGCCGAAGACCACCTGCAGGCTCTGCCATACGTTGACGCATGGTGCAACTTCAAACTTCAACAATGCAGCACTGCTGAGCGCACCCTCCCGCAAGCTGTGGCTCTGCCGCCTGCACACTGTCAGCCGAACAGCTGTACTCTAAGTTGTAGCGGGTGCGGGTGACACCTCAAGCCTCTCCGCTGGTACATACCAACTTCAAACACACCAAGTTTAACTTTGCAACTTCAACATTGGAGTCACAGGTTGTCCGCCAGCATGTTGAAGATACATGTGGCCTCAGCCGCCTGTTGGGGTGCGTGGCGATGTCCGGCTTCAAACACACCAAGTTCAACTTTGCAACTTCAACATTGGACTCACAGGTTCTCCGTCAGCATGTCAAGGATGCGCTCGGACTCGGCCCGGCTCTTGGGGTGCTTGGCAATATCTGGCTGCTTCTGCAGGTGACAGGACAAGCAGCGTAGGGGGGGGGGGGGGGCAGTACACACATGACAGCAACGTTCAGATTGCAGTACCGCGTAGTGCCCAGGAGTAATTACCGCAGTTTCGTCGGGGCGAGACAATGAGGGGGGCGCGTTACTTTCGGAGCCACTCAAGGCATCCTTCAACTTCCTTAGCCTTTGGCTCTCACCTCTCTCTACTACACCGGTGCATCGACAGTGACGTCTGGGCTAGCACTGCGCCACTTGTAGGTAAACTTCAACTTCCTTGTGAAGTAGGAATCATCAGACGCACCGCGTTGGGGTCAACGGACTCTGCACACACGGAGATGCGGCGCGTGCTATTGCTGCCGCTGTGTGTCTTCACATTGGGAACATCAACTACTTATCGGAAACTTCAACTACTTTTTGAAGTAGGAGATCAGACGTACCGCGTTGGGGTCAACGGACTCAGCGCACACGGAAATGCGGCATGTGCCACCGCTGCCGTTGTGTCTTTATTGGTAACTTCAACTACTTCTTGAAGTAGGCACCGCTTTGGGGAGAACTTCAACTACTTCTTGAAGTAGGCACGTACCGCGTTGGGGTCAACAGACTCGGCGCAGACGGAGATGCGGCGCGTGCCCACGGCGGTGGCGCTGCTGGAGGGCTTGAGCTGTATGTCGTCCACATAGTCATCCTCCCCCTCACTGTCGCTCTCCTCATCCGACATGATGTGCCTCCTGTTGCCAACAACGCCAAAGGCATAACAATACATCCACACATGAATATGAGTCAAGTATAATACTCCTAGAAGCATGACACACCTGCACCAGCGGCGCGTGCGCGTGTGGAACAGAAAGCTGTCGCTCTCCTCGTTTGACATGACGCGCCTCCTAATGTCAACACCAGCAGTATAACAACACATGCATACATGCATACAAGTCAAGTATTATATACTTCAGAAGTATGATACACACATACCACCGGCGCGCGCGCGTGCGGAACAGCAAGCTGCCATGTCCCCACTCTATGATGCACGGGTACCAGCAGAGTCGTGGGCGGGGCGGGCGGATGTGAAACTGACAGCTGTTGCTCTCCTTGTCCGGCATGACGCGCCTCCTGTATGCTTTTTGAAGTATTAATGATTTTGAAGGAGTAGAAAGAACAAAAATGGCCGCGTTGCCAGAGGCGGCTATGGCACAGGTGTGGCACCCCAGCTTCAACAACTTCACAGACACTCCAATCCCAACTTCTCCTGGTGCACACATGCCCACATGTGTCTATGATTACTACACAAACTTCAACTGTACAACACACTCACGGGAAGTCACCGGGCGTCATGAGGGCCGAGTTCTTGCGGTTGCTGCCAGAGGAGCTGGTTGTGCTGGTGCGGCGCTGGTCGCAGCACAAACTAACTTTTGACCCGAACTTCAACTTTGGTGCCTCCATGCATTCATGTCTCCATCAGCAGTACACATTTTTCATATTCACAAACACTTGAACACACTCACGGGAAGTCGGCGGGCGTCATGAGCGCCGAGTTCTTGCGGTTGCCGCCGGAGGAGCCAGTTGCGCTGGTGCGGCGCTGGTCGCCGGGTGCCACCGCCGCAGTGCCGAGCGACACCGCCCTGGCCTTGTCCGGGTGGCGCTTGACCAGGTACTCCACTATGAAGCCAATGGGGTTGTCGGGCTTCTGTATCAGCAGCTGCTCCACAATCTGCACGGTAGAGTGTGTACCGCGAACCACTAGTCAGTTATCGCGGTATGTGGCTCAGCTCGCGTTAGTTTGCGGTATTTTTTCACGGTACAGGTGGAAGTGAAAAAAAAAACGTCAACTAGAAATAACGCCTGATCTCACGGTATTTTTTCACGGTACCAACTCTACTGCACGGCATTGGTGGACCGCACCGCGCACGTGCACAGCAGGGGAGGGTGGGGGGGTGGGGGGGGGCGTCAGGACAAAATATGGCGGTGCTAGGGTTGGGCGAACGTGAAGGGGTGGGGGGGGGGTGAGAGGTATTGGCGAAATGGAACAGAGACTGTTCTCTAAGAATGCTCCGTGGCAGGCGCCGCCGTGTGTGACAGAGGCTGCAAAGCCTAGATGCTGCCGTAGCTGGGGCAGAATGCCAGACTGATGGCCGTGGGGTGATGTGTCCGTCTAGCCAAATATACAAGTACAAGTACCCGCCATGCATGTGGGAGAAACCTACAAGGTTGCCAAGCCCAGATACTGCAGTGCCTGGGGCAAGATGCCAGGCCTGTGAGAATGTTTATAGATTTAGGTCGTGTATCCGCCTGGTCAACGCCAAGTAGCACCCACCCTACACACGCCGGTCAGTGTGCGTATTGGCTAAGGATGCTGCAGAGTGTATCATCGGCAGTGTGTGTGGCGGGCATAGTGTGGTGTTGGCCACCGGCGCATGCGGCAGCTCCTCAATCTGATCAACGCTAGCATATTCACGCGAGAGAGGGGTGGTAACGCCGGATGGAAAACATTCTGTGAGAATGTTCTGCAGAACTGAGACCGCTCTGCAGCAGGTGCCGCTGCATGGCGGTACAGGCTGCGGCTGCCACACTGAGCAAAGTGTGCTGCGCACAATGGCAACACGTGCTGCAAGAGCCAGCTGGCAGCCCTGCGCGTCTCAACCACTTGCGCCCCTGCCCCTCCTCACGTCTCTATGATAAGCTGAAGCACTGGTACTCCAAGTAGTTCGAAGTACAGTGCACTCGAGATTTAGTTTGCTTTGATTGAGCGCGGTATGCGGTTTAGTGCGGGGTCCAGACAGTTGCCACATACCACATGACTATATAAATAATACACAATGCCCTATCTGATTTAGTGCGGGTTGAGCTTTAGTGTGGGGTGCTGCGGGGTGACACCACCCTGCACAAAATTGTGAGTGCACCCTATATCACTGGTATGCGGGTGCAGGGGTAGTAGTGGGGACAGGGACAGGGACACACCGCGCAAGCACTGTCTTGCCGAGGCCTGCCAGTCACTGTGCCCGTACACGGCTCTTTGGCGATGCATGTCAACATTTTTGGGGCGAAAGCCAAAAACACGCTGCTTTTATACTTTTTGCGGCTACCGTGTGTGCGGGCGTGCGGTCATGCCCGTGCCTCTGGCACATGGAATTCCACACGCACACATGTACTTCAAGGAAAGTACTTCGCATGTACTACCGTAGTACTACTGCAACAGTATGCATGTATACACCTACCTCTCGCAGTGTATATACTTCTGACGTACACCATATATTACTGAAGAAGTTCGAAGCATGTGTCCATAACAAGGACAGGAGTGATGTGAGGCGGCTGCCGGTGACAGTGCCAGCACAACGCGCACACTGCGGCCACTTCGCGGGCATGCACTGCGCTGAGCAGTGCCTGCCCCTGAAGCGCGAGCAAGGCAGCTGCCCAGCCCCGTGGCAGCTCAACACCCACAGACGCAGCAAGCTCTCAGCAGCTCAGCCCATGTAGTTCTGTTATTTGCACTCGTGCGCGTGCGAGAGCCCATGTCATGCATGTCAGCACGCTCATGGCGATGGCACATGGCCGGCAGCGTACACATACGAACTCGCTACTTTGAACAGCCAAGAAGAACAAGCCCGGGTATCGATGCAGCCTACTGTGCTGCACCAGCCCGGGGGAGTTCTACAGTGGCACAGTGGTGGGGTACACTTGAAGTTTGTACTGCGACTACCTCGAAGTGCACATAAAAATACTTTTAGATGTACGGACGTACCGTACTACAGAGAGAAGTATACCGGTATGTACATGCGCACAGGGCTTTCCGCGCCCCAAGCAAAAATTAAAAGACGTACATGTACTACAGTACAAGCTACCAGGAGCTGGGTGGGGAAAGGAGCAGGTTTCCTGGCGCATGGGGCTGTAATGCACTAGTAGTGCGGTAGCAACGCGCTAGGCTAACCTCAGAGTGAATAGTGCTGAGTGTTGCCACCTTGTTGGCTAGCAGCAGGGGACACCGTGCTGGATCATACTCGTTCCAGTAACGTGCACGCCATGTGCACAGAGGTGTCCGCATACTGTGCGGAGTTTAGTAGATGTGCATACCTGTACAATCATGTACACATGTACGTCGAAGTATGTAGTTCTGTACTACTATCCGTATTTGCACTGGTGGGCGAGCAAGAGCCCATGCCATGCACGCCAGCACGCTTGCGGCGATGGCACATGCCCGGCAGGGTATCCGCCCAAACCCACAACTCTGCACAACCAAGTGCAAGTAAGTGTGTGTAGAACTACTAGCACATCTGGTTGGGGCGCCCTGAGAGGGCTGGCTATCCAAGCTCCAGCGGTTGGCGATGGGCACTGGCCTTCCCCCTGCACCGCAAGAGCTGCCTCAATGCGTGGCGGCCCCTGCCTGCTGCCACAGCCTGGAACCTTGGCAGCAGCTGTGGGTGTCTGCCCTGTCATACGTCACCCCGGTGCGTCCATGCCTACGGTTTTCCTGGGTGTGTGTACTACACCAGGTGGACAAATCACCCACAGGCTTCGGCCTGGCGGTTTTGCCCCAGCCACGGCAGCATCTGGGCTTAGCAACCATTTAGGTTTCTCTCACTGCTCACCACCGGCGGCGTACTATCGCTCACCACTGATGGAGCCATGGCCCTGCTGCCATGGCCTGGGGGTGGGTTGTGACCCGTCAGGCATCACCGCTGTGCACCGGTGGCTGCGGTGTTCGTGTTTGTAGCACCGTAGGTATCGGTTATGTGCACTTCCATAACAAGAGAGTGATAACATGGAACTATGTTTTTTTTTGCGTGCCACGCACCTGTACGAAGAGCCCATTGATGTCCTTGGAGTTGAGGTACTCCTGCAGCTCCGCACTACAACTGACAAACATAGTAACACTTCAAAGTAGCATGGAACGGAACCACGTAGTTTTTTGCGTGCCACTCACCTGGATGAAGAGCCCATTAATGTCCTTGGAGTTGAGGTACTCCTGCAGCTCCGCCTGCACGTCCGCGGTGCTGCCGCCGTCCGCCATGGCTGCTCAGCAGCTGCTCAGCGCCACTGCACGCAGGCACGCGCCAACAGGGGTCACAGCGCCGCTGGCAGAGGTCAGCCCCGCTACCGCCACCATCGCAGCTACGGCAGCAGTGCTGCTGGCGACGGCGGTGCCATAGCACCTCCCAACAGAAGTTACAGCGCCGCTGGAAACGGTCAGCCCCGCCACAGCCACCATCCTCCCGGGACAGCATGGGTGCACCGGCTTCAGCGGTGCTGCTTGTGACGGCGGTGCCATAGCAGCACCCAGCAGGGGCTATGACAGTGCCGCTGGCGGCGGTTAGCGCCGCCACATGCACCATGACCTTGCTCCTTCCAGGACAGCAAGGGTGCACCCGTTGCAGCGGTCTTGCTGGTGACGGCGGCGCCATGGCACCGCATAGGCAAGCGGGTTGCACTGTTTTGGGCGGCCCGTTTCTTTCTGGGAGGGGTGAGTGGTTAAGTGGGAGTTGCAGCGCGGCTGCGACCTGCTGTGGCACGCCATATGTGTAATAGCCGCAGTGCAGGAGTATTAGGACCAGAGGTCGGTTTTCTGTGGCGATGGTGGGAGGGCGACTTTCTGCGGCCGGGGCGTTCCGTGGGTGCGCAGCAAAGCGGCTGTTGTTGCAGGCAGCTGCTGCATTGCCACTGGCAAAACAGCACCACGTTGCGTGCTGTAAAGGCAAGGCGTGCTTGCAGGCGGCTGGTGCCTTGCCACTGCCAAAACAGCACCACACTTCTGTCGCTGCACAGGCAAGGCGCTAGCTGCTCTGCCAGCGCACGAAACTATTGTGGAGCATGCGCTACAGCCTTTTCGCTAGCGCTGTTGGTGGGGGGGGGGCACTTGTGTCCACGCTGATCGAGACCCTGGCACCAGCTGCTCGCCTCAAGCAGCCCTGTACCTGCACGTGCTTCTTCACCCTCCAGCCTGTGGCCACTGCAGCACCGCGTCACAGTCACAAGCCAAGCCTTCATGCTGCTGCTGTTGTTGCTGCAACTGGTGCGGCGCTAGGCAACCCGTGTCGGTTCCCGCGCCTCGCCGGGTGACAGCTTCTGAGTGGGCAGCTAGCTGCCACCATACGGCGACCGCCTGGAGCGTCAGAAGCTGGCAGAGGCGGCCAAAGCGGCGGCCCTGCCTGTTCTCTTGTCACTCCCAAGTGGCGGTTATGTGGGTCACCTCCTCCCTTGGCTAGCTAGCAAAACGGCACCTGCCAGCTCCCACCACCACCTCCAACCTGCCCCCCCCGCATGCCACCAGCATTCAGCCACACCGTGGACTCAGGTGCCGCCGCGGCTGCCCCGCTCCCCCCCTACGCCGTAACCCCGACAGAGTCACTATCGAACTGCTCGCCTCACCTCCCCCAGCTTTTTTACTTGCTGCTGCGGACAGCGCTTCCCTCCCGCCACACAGCGCCGCAGCACCGGCCAGGCTCCAGCTGCGTTCAGCGCTCCCTCCCAACCTGCGTTAGAGGCAGCAGCGCTCCCTGTCCGCCCAGGCCGCCGCCGCCGTTGCTGCTGACCGCTGTTGAGTGACCTCCTTTCTCCACGCCTGAACAGTTGGCCCCTTCCCAGAAAGGGAAAGCATGTGGATTACTAGCGCAGCCTAAAGCGCTCAGCAGAGTGTCCCCTTCGCTCTGGATGACGGTTGAAAAAGAACGGCATCATTGATCAGCAACGCGAGGTGAAAAGGAAGCCTGGCGGCGGCACACACCAGCAGCTCCTCGCATGCAGGAATGTTCGCCAAGTCCCCAAGGTCAGGCGGGGCTGTCGGCACCCCCCCCAAGCGTCGCCCCGCCCCCCTAGAGGAGGGATCCCACGAGGACGGCAGCGCCACCGGTGGCGATGGCGGTGGAGAGGACGACCACCGTGATGACGACAGGGGTGGCGACAGCGGGGGGGACAGGGAGCAGGGACAGGAGGAGGGAAGGAGAGGGAGAAGGAGGAGGCCCTCGTCTGCTGGCAGCGATGATGGTGGTGGGCGTGCAGGCAGCGGCAGGAGGGAGGAGGGCAGGGAGGAGGTAGGAGGCTGTGCTGCGCACTTTGGTGCCAGCACTGTGGTGGCGTGCACCGGCTGCTAAGGTGTCTCTGGTGCGTCAAAGCTGGTGTGCAATGAAGCTAAGCAACAGACAGTGGAGCATGGAAAGCGCTGTCGTAAAAAGCCATTCGTAAAAATAGTAGTAAAACGCAGTGTGTGTGCCGAACGTGCAGAAAACAGCAGCGCACAAAACTCGGTGTTGCTGTTTGCTGATGTGCTGCATAATGCGATCAGTATGCAGCGCCAGCAACTGCGTAATGCATCAGCCTGGAGCAAAACTTCTAGTGTGGCATCGGCGCCTGCTTGCGGGCACGTTACTTCAACAGCTTTGTGCACCCTGCTTCGCTGAACACTTCTCGTGAAGTCACTAGCCTAGAAATAACCATCGCTTATTTGGGTGACAAGATGACGACTTGGTGCAGATTCGTCTTGGCTAGCACGTGCACATTGCAACTTACACTGCTTGCTAGCAGGCTTAAGGTGCTGGCGCCTGTGGCGCACACGACACGCTGCTGTTCGGCAGGCGTTGTGCACTTGGCTTCTGCACACAAAACATGCTTTGTTACTTCGAAGTACAGTGCACTCGCGATTTAGTGCGGGGTATTGCCACCTCCCTGGCACCCCGCACTAAAGCGAGACCCGCACTAAATCAGATGGGGCATTGTGTATCATTTGTATAGAACCATGTGGTCTGTGACAGGCCTTCGGACCCCGCACTAAACCGCATACCACACTGAATCACAGTGGACTAAATCGTGAGTGCTCTGTACCTACTTTTTTGGGGAAGGTTGGTGCCTCTGTTGAGATCAACTAGACAAAGTATCAGCCGCCATAACTGCAGTTTGAGGTCAGTCCACCCTGTGGCAGCCGCTGCTGCCGCGCCCTTTCAAGCACACTTCAACATTGCAAGTTCAACTCAGCCCACCGGCCACCGTCGCTGCCGCACAGTCGGTGACGCCGGGCCCCCATAGGTGCATTCCATAGCATAGCCAGTACTCACATGCGCTCATGTATCTGCGCCCAGTGAAAGAAACCTAAAAGGCTGCTAAGCCCAGATACTGCCGTGGCTGGGGCAACTTGCCAGGCTGAAGCCTGTGGGGTGATTTGTCCACCTGGTGAACAACGCCAGACAGCCCCCACACCTACATGCCCCGGTCAGTGCTCCTTCCCAGTGTAGAAAGTACAAGTCAGCGAGATTGTGAAAACTGGGGCTGCTGCTGCTGGTGCTGCTGGCGCTGCTGGCACTCCAGTGCACTGCGGCCCGATGTGAAATCGCCGGAGCGATGGCTGGCAGCAGGCAGGCGCCGCGCCGCTGTGTTGTCACGCAAGGGAAGCCGCCGACGCCCGTAAAAATGTTCACTTTTTGTTCATGGCACAGTGTGTGCACACCTACTTAGATTGAAAACAGAAGTGAAAATCAAAAAAAAATAAAGGCTGCTAGAAACAGAGCTGCGGCGCCGCCGTGTCGCCCACCTGCAGGGAAAGCGCCACGGCCCGTGAGCGCCGGCCGCGGCGGCGTGGGCCGCCACGCCGCCGCGCTCGCCTTCCGTTTACACAACACACAGCATAGTACATGTTTATGTACGTACTTCGAAGTATATACTTCAGTATGTGTCCACATACTACTGTGGTTTTTCGAAGTATATAGGAAAATACACACACCTGTACAATTATTAGAGCGAGGCGGCTGACACAAACCCCGGCGCCATGCCCCCCCCCCCCCCCCACAGGGAAAGCCGCCGAGACCCGCCAGCGCCGGCCGCGGCGGCATGGGCCGCCACGGCCCCGCACCCGCCTATTTCTTACACAACAGAATGCATATCTATGTATGCAATACGATACACTTCACGTCGAGTGAACACATACTCACGAAGCTACACCCACCCACTTGTGAAAGTTATCACAGCAAGGGGGCTGACAGAACACCGACATGCCCTTCCCCCCCCCTCGCAGGGAAAGCCACCGAGGCCCGCCAGCGCCAGCCGCGGCGGCATGGGCCGACACGGTACATCCACATACTTAGGAATATACACGCACCAATGCCATTTATCAAAGGCGGGGGGCTGACATAAAAGCCGGTGCCATGCCCTCCCCCCCCGGCGTACGGAAAGCCGCCGAGGCCCGACAGCGCCAGCCGCAGCGGCATGGGCCGCCACGGCCCCGCACCCGCCTATTTCTTACCTAACAGAATGCATATCTATGTATGCAATACAGTACACTTCACGTCGAATGAACACATACTCACGAAGCTACACCCACCGATTTGTGAAAGTTACCACAGCGAGGGGGGGGACAGACCACCGACATGCCCTTCCCCCCCTCCCGCAGGGAAAGCCGCCGAGGCCCACCAGCGCCAGCCGCGGCAGCATGGGCCGCCAAGGCCCCTCCGCCGCCTATTTTTTGCACAACGCAAAGCTTATTACACATGTGTACATGTAACATTACATATCTACATCACTCACATCACAGAGCGAGGGGGCTGACAGAAAATGACATGCCCTTCCCTTTCCCCCGCAGGGAAAACCGCCGAGACCCGCCAGCACCAGCCGCGGCGGTATGGGCCGCCACGCCGCCGCCGCAGCCGCTGACGCACCCGGCACCCCCCCGCGGCGCGGCAACATGCGCTCCTCCCCGCAGCCGCGCTCCTCTCAGAAGCGCAGCGGGAGGCGCGGCGGCCCCGGAGGGGGCTTCGGCAGCAGCATGACCATAAGCGCCACTGGGCGCCTGGCGAGCCCGAGCCCTATGGCGCGCGCGCGGCCGGGGTTCTTTGGGGAGGGGGGTGGG
>JAULBY010013814.1:0-22234 GCA_032358315.1 Ophiocytium majus | reverse complement strand
GGGTGCACGGCAACGGCGGCGGGAGCGGCAGCGGTGGCGCCGGCGGCGGCAGTGGTGGTCGTGGCGGCGGCGGCGGTGTGCGCTCGGCGGCGGCAGCGCGCAGGGAGCGCCTGCGAGACTTTGGTGGCGTGCGCGCGGCGGCGGCGGTGGCGGCGGCGCGGTAGAAGTAGTGCTCAGCGGTGGTAGCAGCAGCAGCGGGTTGTTTGGCAGCGATGTGTCCGGCGGCACGGAAGCGGCCGGTGCTGCCGCTGCTGCTGCCGCTGAGCGTGTGTGTGTTAGCCTGCGGTGCGCGGGCGCGCACGCGGCGGCGCCGGCGGCGGCGGCGGCCTCACGGGGCCGCTGAAAATACTGCAGGAGACAGCCGGGGCCGGGGCGGCGCGGCCTGCGGTACTCAGTGGACCGCGCACCGGCACGGCTTTTGCCTTTTGTTTTGGCGGAGAGTGCATGACGCAAGCGATGCACACCGCTATCCACACGGGGTGCGTGTGCAGCGCAAGCAGCAGCGGCAGCGGTGGCTGTATCGGCTGCCGCACACACCCCCTTCAGGCAGGCGAGCGCCGGGGCAGTAGCCCCCCCGCCCCCGCGCCCTTCCCCCCTTTCCCGCCCACTGACCCCACCCCTTTGCAAGGAATTCCCATGCACATGGTGGTTGGTTGTAGCTAGTGCGCACAACAGGAAGGCAGGCACTGGGTGCCACGCAGGTGCCCCCCACTCCACCCCCGTCCGTTCTTTCTCTCCTCGCTAGACTCCACCCCATCCGACACGGCCTGGCATTGTGCGCCATGTCATGCGCTTTCGGCCTCTATTCATGTTGTACTACTCTAGTAGCTTTCCGGCATACACACACCCCTCTCCTCTGCCACCCGCGAGCAGGCACGGACGCCGCGGTGCGCGCCGCGCGCTCCCTGCGAGCGTTCATGAATGTCACGCCATGTTCATGAACTTCACGGCATGTCCGCGAATCACAGGCACCAGCGCACGCCGCGCACCCCCCTCGGTGCCGCGTGCGCCGGTGTCCATGAAATCCACGGCATGCCCCCATGAATTTCACGGGTACGGCAGTGAATTTCACGGGGCATGAGAGTACCGCCACTCCGCCTTCACTGCATGCATGTTAGCTGGCTGCAGCCGAGTTTCCTGCGGTTCGTCGTGAGCCCGTGGTGCACGGCCCCACTGGGATGCGCATGGGTTCACCTTTCATTTGCATGGATGCCGCGGCGGCCGCACTTCCTGCGGCACGCTTGCCCCCCAGTTGGGTCCTGTGTAAGGGCTGTGTGCCCTGTGCGTGCCTCTGTTGCCTCTTGCTGCGTGCTGCGCTCCTGCCGAGCTATGCTTCTGCTGAGCTGTTGTGAATGCATTTGCAAGTGCTGTTGTACCCACCGTCCAATCATCGCTGGTGACCAAGTGGGCTGCAAGCACCACCTAAGCCGTGTGCACAGCTTTACTTCTGTTGAGCCGTTGCGACTGCATTTTTCAAGTGTTTCAACCGCTGTGCAATCATTGCTGGTGACCCAGCTGGTGGCCTCGCCGCATGCAGCACTTTACCCATTTCCACAGCTTCTGTTAAGCCGTTGCGACTGCATTTTACAAGTGTTCCAACCACCGTCCAATCATCGCTGGCGACCAAGCTGGTGGCTTCGCCGCATGCAGCACTCTACCCATGTGCACCGCTGTACTTGTGTTGAGCTGAACCGCGTTGTGTGTGCATGCGCAAGTGTTTCCAACCACCATGCGGTCGCTGGTGGACTGAGTTGGTGGCTTCCCTGCGTGCACCACTTCACCCATGTGCACACACAGGAAAGCAGTACTCCATGATGTGTACTCCTGGCTTGCATCAGATAGCATAGTGCTGAGCACTGCCACCTTGCTTGCCAGCACCAGGCGGCATGCTCCACCGTGCTTTTTCCAGTCACACGCCCCCCATGTGCGCAGGGCTTTCCACGCCCCAAGTGCAAAATCTGATTCATGAAGTATTGTACTACAACCTGGCGACATGCCAGGCTACTTTCATTGTGCGCAGTCCTGAGCATTGCCATTTTGTTCACTGCAGCGGCAGCAGCATGTCTGATCATGCTTTTCCCGGTCACACGCACACCATATGCACAGGGTTTCTCGCGTCCTAGGCACCGCGCCCTGGGCGGAGTTTAATAAAAATAGAACGCCCCCACCGGGTTTTGGTAAAAAATTACCGGTACCGGTACCGTTAAAAAACGTCAAAAAACATTGGGCAATGCTTGCGCGAGATGGGACAGCACGTAGCGACCACCCCGCAGTGCGGTCTCTCGCAGGGGCAACATGGTGTGTGGCGCGCACAACAAGACAACAACGCGCCGTCGCAATTCAGTGCGCTTTGATTCTGTGCGGTGTGCGGTTTAGTGCGCGGTCCAGAGTCCTGTCACACCCCACATGATCATATTCACACAATACACAATGCCCTGTTCGACGTAGTGCGGGTCTTGCTTCAGTGCGGGGTGGAAGGGGGGGGGGGGGGTGACACTACGCCGCGCTAAATCGCGAGTGCACTGGTGCAATGGACACCGGCATGCGGCAGCGCACGAACCCTGTGTGCCCCCCGGCACCTGTCTACACACATACTCAAAGCTGCGCACGTCATCAGCCAAAGCAAGCACAGCAAGTGCCGGCGGCGCACCCGCAGACATTGCTGCTGCCGCCACCTCCGTGGTCGACTTCAAGGCTTGAAGATCGTGTCGACTCAAGTGGCAATTTTCTTTATTTTGCTGGCCGCGAGTGCATGGCACATGCATGGGGGTCTTGCAAGCCCACGAAGTGCCAACAAATACAAGAACAGTCCCTAGTTCTTCCTCGCCCGCGGTAGGTACTGCAGACGACGGTACATCCTACGGCGAGCCGGCCTGCCCACTCGCACGACCCGCATGCCGCTCCACCTGATAGCCGGCTCCCTTTGTGGCACCCCCGGTGGTGGCGGCTGCGTACAAAGCGGCATCACCGCTGCAACAACGCGCGGGTGCGCGCCGCGCAGCCGCGGGCAGCATGGAGAGCGGCGTGGCGCACCGCTTCCCCACCACGGCACAGATATTACGCGTGCACAGGTCGAGAGGCGTGCGCAGCATCTGTGTGGGCAGGCCGGCCCGCCGTAGGATATACCGCCGCCTGGAGTCCCTACCTCACAGCTAAGACTGGCATGTCCGCTGCAAGGCCTCGGCTCCGCAGATATATGTCGGCGACCACAACGGCAACCGCTTACAAGGGCGTGCGGAGCGTCTGTGCCGGCATGCCGGCCCGCCGTAGGCTATGCCGCCACCCGCCTGGAGTCCCTACCTCACACGCACCGACTGCCGCTCCTGAGCGCACTGCAGCCGAGCGTGCAGCCGAGTGCCACTGGCTGCTGAGCAGCCGCTGAGGGTGCGCTGTGGCGGCAGCGGCCCCGCCCCCACTGGTGCTACGGGCGGCTACAGCAGGGCCCGGTCCGGCGCACAACGGCAGCGCTCTACCCACGTGGCGCAGGGGGCGGTATGCCGCCACGGCCGGGCACAGCGCTCACCACACGCCGCTTCCGGTCAGCTGCCGCGGCGCCGCATGCCGCCGCGCCTGCCTGGGCCAGCTGTTGAGCGGAGCAGCTGTGCCAGCCGCTGCTGCGCGCGGCACCGACGGCCGTCCGCGGTGTTGTGGATGCCATTGAGGTGCAGGCACTGCGGCCAGACAACCAAAGCGCCAAGCCCTCGGCAAGCGCCGTTGGGCACCTGGCTTGCTGCTGCTGATCACTTCTGCCCGGTGCGTATGCTCAGCAGCTGCCGGGCACCGGCGGCGCCCCTCCCCCCTCCCAGGCACCCGTGCCCAGCACCACCGTGTGCCGTAACACGTGCTGCTGGCGCGCCGCTGCCGAATCACCTCCGCCCAGCGCCTGCCGCAGCTGCCGCTGAGCACCGCCAGATGGAGGGCAAGAGGAGAGGCGGCAGCGCCGCCTCTGTGCCAAGCGCTGCCGCCGCCGCATTGCCGAGCTCCAGGCCGAACTCAGGACAAAGCCTGCCTGGCGGTGCCGGCGGCGGCGGCGGCGGCGGACGTCTTGTCTGCTGAGCATACAGCGTGTATGGCGCCGCACGCTCCAGAAGTGGCAGCGGCGCCGCACGCTCCAGAAGCGGCAGCGGCGCCGCCAGCAACACGCCCACTGCACTCAGCATCGGCGGCGGCGACGGTGGCGGGCAGCAGGTCTGCTGGCACGGCTGCTGCCGCCGCAGCCGCTTGTGCAGGCTTTTCTGAGGGCACACGCTCGACCGGCAGCAGCAGCCGTGCCACCAGACCCGCCGCCCGCCACCGTCGCCGCCGCCGCTGCAGACCAGCTTCGACCTCACTCAGCTAAGCACCGCCTAGGGTGTCACCCCGTCAGCCGCCCGCCCCGCATGCCCCACCTGCTGAGCAGCTGCGGCGGCTGCTGAGCACACATGCTTAGACCCCCCCCGGTACCGCATCGCCACCGCCCGCAGGCGCGCCGTCGCGCCACAGCACCGCGCCGCCCCGCGTCAGGTCCTCCGCAAGGGAGACGTACGTGAGAGGGAGGGTGTCCGCCAGAAGAACGCCGTTGGCGCTGCGCCAGAGGCGGACGCCGCCGTTGAGGGCACGCGCCACGTCCGCGTGCACCAGCACCTGGCAGTTGCCGCGCAGGCCGCTCACGGCGACGGCGGCGGCGGCGGCGCCATCCTCCTCTGCTGCGGGTGGGGCGGGCAAGAAGCAAAAAGAGGAGATGAGCCAGAGGCCGAGCAGCGTTTGGGAGGTAGGTAAAGGATGGCCTGCAGTGCGCGCCAGCAGGGACAGCAAGAAAATGCACACGCGGCACAAAAAATAAAGAGCAAGGTTGGTTTTGGCTTGCGCAGGTCGCGTGTGCCGCGGGGTGAGCGGCGGCGGCAGCGGCGGCGGCCGCAGCCCTTGGGAAATGGTGACGTGAGTGATGCTTAGAGGGAAGAGGTAAAAGGTGCAACTACCGCACGTTGATGAGCCTCTTCAGCTGCACCACGATGCCAACACTTTCAAGGCCATTACCACACACACGACCCAGTACAGTTTGCACCACCGCTGTTAGTGCCAGTACCGGCACAGCATACACCTGTATGGGGTTCCTGCACAAATTAACCCGCAAAGAGCGAACGCAGGGGACAAAAGAGCTAAAAATCGTTGCCCCCCCCATGCCCACCTCCCTGACCCCCTTCCCCCAGCCCACCTTCTGCTGCAGCGGCGGCGGCGGCGTGGCGGCGGGCCTCAATGGCGGGCGGGATGAAGGCCGCAAAGTGGACGTGAGTGCGCCCCATGGGCAGGAGCGCGCCGGAGGCCACAATGTCACGCCAGGCCCTCTTGAACGTGCCGTGGACGCAAACGGGGGCGTCGGCGGCGCTGCGACACACAGAGGGGAGGGGGTAGGGGGGGGGCGGGGGGGGGGGAGAGGGAATATGGTTACTGCTGTGACAGAAACCTAAAAGGTTGCTAAGCCCATAAACATGCGAGGCGCACTTGACTCACACGCTGCTTCAGCCGCGCACCACGCGCACAGGGCCTTCCTGTGGCCTTGATGGAAGTGAAAGAAACCTAAAAGGTTGCTGAGCCCAGACACTGCTGTGCCTGGGTCGGAATGCGAGGCCGCAGCCTGTGGGGTGCTTTATCCACCTGGTCACTACAGTAATACCGGCAGTATAGTAGTTCCGAGTAGTACCGGTGCCATAGTAGTACCGAGTAGTACCGACACTATAGTAGCACCGGTAGCTGACTCATTAATTTTGTGAACACGCAGACTCTTCTTGTGCTTCTCAGAAGGAACAAAAGCTGCGGGGCGTGGTGCAGCAGGAGTGCACACGGGCGTGTCAGCGTCGCTGCGACACGCAACGGGGGGCAGTATGTGTGTGTGTGTGCGTGAAAATACATTTACTGCTGTAGTGTGTTTGTCTGCACAGTTACGCAGCGGGCTGTTGCAGGCGAAACCGCCAGGAGGCAAGGCCGCGCCTGCACACCCAAACAGCAGTCAGTTACAAAAAAACATACACTTCAGACTCCCCAGGTTTTCAACGATACAGCGAGAAATCAAATGTCACGACGATTTTCATCACCCGCTTGTGCAGTTTTTTCTTTTTAGTTACAGGTGTAACTGCCGAGCGGTGGTGGAACACTGGTGACGGGCGCGAGCAGCTGCTCTGCGTCGACGCTCCTGACGGAGTGCCCCTGGTTGGTGCGTTTGTACAGCAGCCAGTTACAAGTCAGTTACAGGCGTAACTGCCGAGCGGTGGTGGCACAGTACCTGGTGACGGGCGTGAGCAGCTGCTCCGTGTCGACAATCCTGACTGAGTACACAGTACAGCAGTCAGTTACAGGTCAGTTACAGGCGTAACTGCCAAGCGGTGTTGCAGTACCTGGTGACGGGCGTGAGCAGCTGGTCCGCGTCGACAGTCATGACGGAGTGCCCCTGGTTGGCGCGGATGTGCAGCGAGCCGCCCTCCTCCTTGAGCGCAAATCGCTGCTTGTCGTCGGTGGCCACCACGTCCTGCACCACCGTCACGCTCGTGCCCGAAAAGCCTGGGCGGCGGGTGTGGCGCATGGAACGGAGGCCCACAGCAGAACTCACTAAATACGGCTGCGCAGATGTTGGCATGCCGCCATTTATGCATTGTACTTCAAGTATGAATTTGGCACGGCTCACTTGTGTAATGCAGCGGGTGTCTAATTGCATGCGCTCTTTGGGAGTCATTGGTACTGATGTAAACGGCACTGTCAAGCTAGTACCAAGGGACCGAAAGCTGAAGGCCTGCACCAGCTGGTGTCTATATGCAGCAGCTCAGGAGCACCAGCAGCAACAGGTACTGTTAAGTGGACAACGCACACTCGAGTACTCACCCTTTTTCGTCAGCAGGTCCGACAGCAACACGTAGCCGTCCGGGCTCATGTCCAGGCCCAGTTCCTGCGAGCCATGCCGCAAAGCCCAGCTCAGCTTCTTGGACAGCCGCTTACCCGCGTGGTCACCGCCGCCACGACCGCCGCCACGAACGCCGCCACGACCGCCGCCACGACCGCTTCCGCCTCCTTCGTCGGCCTCGCGTCCGCGTCCGCGTCCCCTGCCGCCTCTACCCCTGCGGGAGCGCTGCCTGGGAGGGCGCTGGTGTTCCTGGGAGCTTGCTGCTGACGCTGATTCCGGTGCGGCTGTTCCAGGGGCAGCTTCCGCTTGCATGGCGCGTCTCTGCTCCCGTGGGTTGGCAGCAATGGTGTGGCGGTGTCGCTGCTGCTTGTTGTACTGATTGTCTTGCTTGCTTGCTTGTTTGTTGGAGTTGAGGAGGTCGAAATCAGATCTTGTGATGAAGAAAGGCACCCAACGTACGCTGCGTGTGCCTAGGCTGGATTTCCGCGTACCTTGCCGCTGTTGCTGGCTCGCGCTGCTGTTGCCCGTGCTCTGCACGACAAGAGAGTGTGCACCACCACGCACGGCAGCCAGGCGAGTGCAGCGATGTTGTTTGCATGTTGCTGCTGGATCGTTCCCAGAAAGTTCCCCTGTTACTCGTCTTAGGACTCGCCTTCAACTCGGACTTGCAGCAAGAGCTGCGCCCCCTGCCTATCACAACCTTGTTCACAAGCGCCCGCAGAGCACTGCAGCCCCCCGCCCCGCCAGCGCCGGCGCACCTGTCAGCCAGCAGTACCGCAACGCGCAAGCAAGGTGATGACCTCGCCTGCCACTGCCCTGTCCGCCTAGGAACGCGCGCGTCTGCCGGTCTTGCCAAGTGCAACTTGGAGTCGTTGTTGTGTGACTTGAAGCTGACTGTGTTCCGCTTTCCCGCTTCCTCTCACGCCCCGCCGCCGCAGGCATCATCATGGCGGGCGGCACAGCAGGGGGCAAGCAGGCACAGAAGTCCAAGACCTCATCCGCGCTGCTGACCCAGCCGCAGAGCGTCCAACTCATGAAGAGCACCCTGCGAGCGTCCATCGCCACGCTCGCCTGGATGAGGCACATATTCCCGCAAGAGTGCTTCGAGCACAGCAAGTGGGTGGATATGAAGGCAAGTCAGCAGCAGGCCGTCATCCCACCAGCACATCCCGCGCCGCCGTCGCCGTCGGCAGCCTCCACGTCTCATCAAAACCATCTCTCCGCACCGGCTGCCGTTCAACTCAACTTCAAGTTGGCGCTTCCGACCCTTTGCCAGGGGCACTGGCGCCATCCGCAGCCCTTCCGCTCACACGACCGCTGTCCCTGCCGCCTGCTGCCACTGTCCCTGCCGCCCGCTGCCGCCACCACCGCCTCTCTGCCGTTTGTCGTCTGTGCAACCCCCAGGTGTACCAGCTCAAGTGCTATGACGCAGAAGCGGACGACAAAGCAAACAAGCCCACGACGGTGAGGCCCCGCTCCCTGCCCCGCGTTTTGACTGCCCCGCCAAGCTCCTGCCATGGAGTGGTTGCGACCCCCAGTGCACTGGCCCTGTTGCGCCACTTGGCATGACCTCTGCCCTGTTTGAGCCGAAGCAACTGCCATTTTGGGAGCAGGCCTGCTTGCCCCTGGGTGCAGTGCTGCAACCCGTGTGCTTCCACTGCCAGCAACAGGTGCAGGGGCTGGCACTGCGGGTGCACATGTTGCCAGCACACTGCCGTACTCCACTTCACAAGTTTAGCTGTGGTTTTGCCTGCTTTTTTTCTGCCGTACATGCCGCATTTGTGACCTTGTTCAGTGGTATTATGCGGCAGAAGTGTGTTGCGCTGCTGGTGCAGCCGGTGCTGCTGTGTGGATCCCTTTTTCAAGTGCCATGCATATTTGCATGCCACTGCCCGAGTCATCTTCCACCACCTTCACTGCAGCTCAACAGCCAACAATGTGCCCGCTTCCGCTGAAAGTATGGCTGCTGCTGCCTCCGCTGCTGCTGCTGCCGCTGCGACTGTTCTGCAAAGCACAGACCCATGCCGAGCAGGTGCAGATGCTTCACGACTGGATGGAGAAGGCAGTGTTCCCGGCGCTCGAGATGATGTACCTGCGCAAGCTCGAGTTCATCATCGTCAAGGCCGGCGAGGTCGACGACGACGGGCAGATGTGCACGTGAGTTGCTAGTATCTGCCTTTTGAGATGGGCTGCCTCACTGCATTTGCTGCTGTCATGGCAGCGCTGACTCAGATGACACACCCAGTGCATGCGCGCTGGATATCCAGGTACCTGCACCGCTGGCATGTTGTGTGTGTGTGTTCTCGTGCAGCGATGCCCCATGCGATAAAGCTTTGGAATTTTATGTTTGTTGATGTTGCAATTGTGTACACCGCGTCTGCGCAGCCCGGACGAGCTGGTGGAGCGCTACTCCTGGGGGTTCAAGTATGCCGCCAATGGCGAGGTGCGCGTGCGGTTATGAAAAAAGTATTATGCTCGCATGACGTGCTGAGCTTTAATCGCCGCTTGGCGCAGCTTTGCACTTCAGATGCATGGTTGCGCCATCCGCCTGCAATTGGATTAAGCACCTTGGCACCATGCCGCTGGGTGCCGCTGAGCAAGGCAACATTGTGATGTACCCCAGCATGCAGCGGCAGTTGCACGCCAGCTCCAAATGACCTGCAGGCACGCCAATTGCGCCATAACTCGTGACTTACGCCGGTGCAGGTGACGCTTGAGGATGCTGGCAGCGGCAGCTGCGGCGGCATGACGCGCGCGCGCATGAAGGACCAGGTCATCCGCCTCATCCGCCACCTGTTCATACTGGGCGACACGCTGGACAGCCTGCCCACCTCGCGCTACCTGTCGATGCGCATGCACTACTATGAGGTCAGCAATGCTGCTCTTGCACTGCCAACACTCCCAGCGTGTCGGCCGCCCTGCCACTGTGGGACACCTCCTCAAGCAGTCATGCTAGCATGGCAGTGCGTCAGTTCGTGCACTGTGCCACCTGCGTGGATTGACACAAGGGGAAAGCGCCATTAAGCTCGATATGGGCCACCCCTCACTCTGTACATTTGCAGCATGCAGTAAGTCCTTGCAGTTGCTTCACCTGCGGCGCTGTTGTTTTTGGCACTGTTGGAGCTGCACCGCCACTTCAATATAGCCAGATTTTCTGCTGCTGCGCACGCAAAGCGCACACCAAGCGGTGTCAAGTGATGTCGCCACGCTTGCCCAATAACCATGCGCACAGCTCCTGGCTGCTGAGCCGTTGTTTACGCTTTGTTTGTGCCGTTGCGTTTGCCTGTTCGTGCGTGGCCGCGCAGGACATCACACCACCCGGGTACCAGCCCGAGTTTTTCCAGGATGCGCCCGCCAGCATGCTGGCCAACTTCAGTGATGAGTTCCAGCAGACAGGCAGTGTCCTCAACCTGCGCGTCGGTGCCATTGAGACCCCCTTCCACACCCTGAACCTCAGGTGCCCGCGCCCTGCCGCATGTTGCGCACCACCATGTGGTTGCTGTTCTCGCGCACGACTTGACGCACGCGGCTGCTAAATGTTTGCCCACACATTTTCCCCAAGGTGACAGCAACTGGGTATTGTTTACCAGTGACTGCCAGCGAGCACTGTCAGGAACATGGCATGCATATTTGGCGGTGCTAGTAACGTCACGCCTGCGTGCACTGCCTGGAACATGGCATAAACATAACCTGATGCGTGCTGCCAATGCCGCTGCAGGTTTGAGGGCCTGGAATCCAAGTCATCTGTCGCAGAGCAAGCCATAACGGCCGACATCAGCACCGGCATGGGTATGCTGGAGGTGTCGGGTGTTATGGAGGACGAAGGCAATGAATGGGACATGCCGCCGCAATACGACATGCCGCCGCCTGCGCCCAAGACAAACAGGTGAGAGTGCACACAGGCGGTATCACAGCAACCTGCGGCACAACATGTGGATTGCCTGGTCAGCGCTTCTGCCACTTTGGCCCATGCCTGATGCGTACCACAGCTCTGCCGTGGGCACAAGCCAACTTGAGCTCTGCCATGGCGACAGCTGCTACTTACTGAGGTTTTGCTGGGCATTGCAATGTGGTTGGCAATGGTGACGCTCCCTTGTGGCAGGCCACCAACACACACCTTGTGGTGCACTGCGCGCCTGGTTGCTCTGCACCGCTGGCCACCACAGTAGCGCCGCAGCTGCACGCAAGGGGTCAACAGGCGCTGTTGACAAAGAATCAGACTATGCCAAAGTGAGTCACTGCTTGCCCGTGTTCTGTGCACGTCAAGCGCATGGGCCTGTGCACCTTCGCGTTCGCTGCCATAGCATACCACCCTGCATGTTGTAGTCATGCATGCGCATGTTGCCGTGTCTGCAGTCAGTTGCATGCTGCTGCAATGTTGTTGCGCTGTTGCAAAAGTGCCACAACGCAGCCTGTGTGTGCTTACTTTCGTTCTGTGCTTACTTTCGTTCTTTGTGCCCTCCCGCGTGCGCAGGTGCGCAGCTTTGTGCTCACGACTGGCGACGCAAGAGAGCGCTCCGTTGCCAACGGAACTGACATGGATGCAACTGTCGTTCGCCGCCAGCTCGACACACTATGCACAGAGGGGCTGCTGCACAAGGGCAAGGGTGGCAACTTGGTCCTCACCACAAAGTGAGTTGATGGCAGGCTCTGCATGCTTGTGAACATGGGTTTTTGAGCTTAGAGTCGCTGCCGACCATAGTCGCTATTGAACACCCAGTGCAGTCATCCCTGCATGTGCCGGCATAGAGTGCTGCCACATCTTGTTTGCCAGGCCACCAGGCGGTGCATGCACACGCCCATATTTCAAGCTAAATGCATGCACACACCCATATTTGTAGCTTGTAAGTTTACCATTGGTAGTCGTGTTCCACTATGCACTCTCGGTGGTGAGCATCACAAACAATCTGTGTACACACGGCACTTGCTGTTTCGCGCAGGGGGCAGCAGGAGTCGGAGACGATGCAGCGCGCGGGCGCTGGCATGGCCATAGAGCGCATAGCTGAGAATGACGGCGGCAATGGTGAGCTACGCAGTGGCGATTTGGATGGTGTCAGGGCACTCCTTTGCTGAGAAGCTGCCTGCAGCCATTGCGCCCCCTAACTGCACTCTCCCAGACTATGTGAGTAGTTATGAGCGCACTTGTGTGGCGCGTGTGCGTGTCCTGGTCAAGCGCTGTGCCCAGCTCTTACCTGCAGGTGTTTTTACCATCATCACTGAGTGCACCACACATAGAAATGTGAGCTCAAAACATGTGCTATTCAGAAGCCAACATGCCCTGCCGCTGACGCCTCACCGCTCGTGCCACCACAGAGGCGGGTGTGGAGGGCGGCGAGTTCTCCACCCCACCCATCAGCCGCGTCGGCGGCAGGCGCAGCAACAGGAACTGCCCTGGCGCGCCGCCCGTGGACGCCACCCCCCTGCCGCTGCCGGCAACAGCGTCGACCACCAAGAAGCGCTGCCTGGGCGAGGACGCTGAGGATGGCTGTGACGTGAGTTGCTGGGGTGACCGCACGTGGCTGCGTAGCATGTTTGTGTGCGGGGCCGGTGCGTACGGGCAGCACAGCGCCTTGGTAACCGTCTCGGTGCTTGCCGCACTCTCCTAGCATTATCCATCGTCATTACATGAAGCAGACACCCGCGTGGCCGATGATGTCTATGACACGCAGAATGGCAAGTGACATAATTAGGCAACGCATTTTGCTGACATACTGGTAAGACTTCAAGTACGTGCCCCATGGCGTCTATGACATGCAAACTTGTAAGTAACTGGTAACATAATTATGCAACTCATTGTGCTGATAATACATGCATACATTGCTAAAACGCTTGTAAACAAGCGCGCGGATGCAGAGTTGTACCTCTGTAGTAAGTCACATAGTTATGCAATGCATTGTGCTGATAAACATGCGTACATTGCTAAAACACTTACAAGTGCGCGGCTGCACCCGCTCGCCGTGTGTGACCAGAACAAAGGATGATAAGACATGCTGTTGCTAGCTAGCAAGTTGGCGATGCTCAGCACTGCGTACTCTAAAGGAGGCCTGGCATGTTGCCAGGTGTACACCGCTAGAAACACTTACAAGTGCGCGGCTGCGCCCGCTCGCCGTGTTTGCCCGCAGTTTGCCATCTCCCAGCAGTCCAGGCTGGACGAGGATGCGCGCGTGTCCCTCATCTCGCGCCCCATCCGCCAGGGCAAGGCGCCCAAGAAGGTCAAGAGGAGCTAGAGGCAACAACTCAACACAGCGCTATTGAGCAATTTGTGTATCGGGACAACAAACACAACGCAGCGGTATTGAGCATCTCAGGTGGAGCTTGAGCAGTTTGTGTATCGGGACAACAAACACAACGCAGCGGTATTGAGCAGCTGAGGTGGAGCTTGTGTGTTGTTGATGAAGCGTGCAATGGGCTGGCACAGCGGCGGGGGTGCTGTCCTGCGGCATGTTGCTCGTGCGGCCGCGGTCACCTGGCAACCGCCAGCCCAGAGACTGAGTGTTGTTGCTGCGTCCATTTGACACATTTGGCGGTGCAGTGACGCTGGAAGCCACTCCGCCTACCTGGCAAGCGGGGTGGCACATGTGAAATTTTCGAAGCGCACGTGGTTTTAGCCACAACACCTCTGTACACAGCAATGCCGTGCTTGCAAAAGAACTTCAGCAGTTACCTTTTGCCGCCACACACAGACTTCGTTGTCATTTTCGGTGAACAACATGGATTGACGTTCAGAATCCACCCGCTCGTGCTCTTGTGTCACTGCTCGTCTGTTTGCGCCCTGTATGCGTTGCCGCTGGTTTTGTGTGGAACGGCACCATGACATTTTTGCCCACATGTCCTGCCACGCAGTGTGCATTTTGCACTTGCAGCCCGACTTGTACGCCTCGGCATCGGCATGATGGCTTTTCTTGTGCTTGGCGTACAGCGTTAGTGCCGGTGTTCATGCATCGCCAACATTTAACTCACGCACCACCAGCATCCAAATCACGCGCACCATCACCCACACGCCAGGTGAGACATTCTTCTGAGGTTAGCACACACAGGGCGGTGCACCGCTGCGGCTGCCCTTGGAGCACATTGGCAGAGCTTGCATGATCACTAGTGATTATTATTTTTAAACGGCTGGCCAGTTACATGTGGGACGGGGGGGGCGGCGGCAGCCTCAACGGATTAACCCAGCGCGCGTAACTTACGGGGCAACGTCTTTTCCGCTCACGGGAGCGATGCGCAAAACTTAGCTCCGACGCTACCGAAACATGGACTCGCCCACAGGCACATACACCTGGCTCGGGGGCATCCGGTAAACCATCACCGGGAAATTTTGCACGCGCCCACTGCACGCAGCTGCCAGCCCCACAATCCGCACGCCTGCTGCTGAGCACACTTATGCGGCGCCTACAGTGTGCCGCTCGCAGCAGCGGCAGCGGCGGCACTCTACACACAGCGCCGCCGCATGCCCTCACACCACCCAATCCGCACCTTGCACGGGGCGGGCGCTGAGCACTCTTGCATCATCATCGAACTTCAACTGGAAGTTGAAGTCCGTCATTCCAGCTCACCGCGGCCCTGCCGCCATGCTCTCCAAGCGGCACCACCACCGCCGCTGCCACCGCCGGCGCCGCCGCAACTGGTGGGGACACACCACCGCCGCCGCCGCTGCCGCCGCTTGCGTCCGCGGCTCCTTCGCCGGCGGCGGCAGGGGGGGTACCTTCGCCGCTGTCACCGGGTGTGCTGCCGGCGACAGTGGAGGCGGGGGCGGGCGCGGGTGGTTCGCCGCTGCCGCCGGCGCCGCTGATGTCGGTGCGCTGGCCAAAGGCCTCACGCAGCGCGCGGCACTCCTCCGCTCGGATGCCTTTGTTGCCGCGCAGCCTGCGGCGCCGCCGTGCGCACACACGCGCAGCATGCCGTAAGATGATATCAAGTAAGTTTTACTTGAAAGTACCAGTGTAGTAGGTATTTATTTGCACTTGTGCGGCCGGCCAGCGCGGCCCCGCCACCGCGACACGCACGCGAAGCATGCCGTGAAGTGACCATGTGAGTTTTACTGGCAAGTAGTTATTTGCACTTGTGGGCGTGCGAAGGCCCATGCCATGCATGCCAGCACGCTCGTGGCGATGGCACATGCACGGCAGCGTACCATGTACTTCGAAGTAGTGCATGCAGGCGCCGGGGGGGGGGGGGTCGGGGGGATAGTGGTGACCGTCCCCAGCCAGGTTTTCTACCGCAAAATCTAGAAAAGTACTACCGATGTAAAAATCATAAATACACATAAATAAATGAGTAGCCCTGTTGGTAGTTGTACTCTGAATCATCCCTAGCCCTCAAGGACACTGGCCGGCGCGTGTAGGTGTGGGGGCTGTCTGGTGCCTTTTCACCAGGTGGGCAAATCACCCCACAGGCTTCGTCCTGGCGTTTTGCCCAGCCACGGCGATATCTGGGCTTGGCAGCCTTGTAGGTTTCTTTCACATATATAAATGAGTTTTAGACAGTGAAGAAGAGGGGTTACGGCGCCATGGCGCGGGTGTGCGTGTGCGGCGGCGCAGCGCACAAACTGCGGTTGCGTTCTTCAGTACACCATGATCCAGCGCGGCAGGCAGCTGTGGGGGGTCCAGAGGGCCGGCCATGGCGACATGCTTTACTCCCAACGCAGCCAAAACTCTTGCCTAAGCTGCGCGGGCCCATTACCTGGGCTGTTGAGCACTCGCAAGCGCAAGCCCAGCAAAACTAACTGGAAGCATACTTCAAAAGTACTACGCAGTAGCTATTACTTCAAAAGTATGAGGAAAGATGTGCACGGCTTACACGTGCAATACAGGTATATGCAGTAGCTGTTGCACTTGATTGGTTTTGGGGCAGCAAAGCACTCACTTGAGCTCTGCGAGCGCGCTGTTCTCGCACAGCGCGGCCGCCAGAGCAAGTGCGCCCGCGCGCCCAATGCCGCAGCTGTGCAGTGTGAGCGACTCCAGTACGCACGTGTGCGCACAACCTACACCATGTACTTCAAGTGTATACTTCAAGTACTACTGGTAAAAAGTATTTAGCCTGCTGGCGCCCGCTAGCCCTTTCTGTGCTCGTATACATACACTGCCATGCATTTGCCAAGTGCCATGGCCACCGGTGGGCGTGCTGACGTACATGTCATGGGCTCTTGCACGCCCACAAGTGCAAATAAATAAAACTACAAAGTACTTCAAAAAAGTATGTATACAGTAGCTGTGGTACTTTTTGGGTTTGGGGCAGCAGCACAGCACTCACTTGAGCTCAGCAAGCGCGCTGTTCTTGCACAGCGCGGCCGCCAGAGCCAGTGCGCCCGATGCCGCAGCTGTGGAGTGTGAGCGACTCCACGACTCCAGACTCCACTATGTACTTTAATTGTGTACTTCAAGTATACTACTGCGAAGTACTTCAGAAAGCATGTATACAGTAGCTGTAGTATGTTTTGGGGGCAGCACAACACTCACTTGAGCTCTGCGAGCGCGCTGTTCTCGCACAGCGCGGCCGCCAGCGCCAGCGCGCCCGCGCGCCCGATGCCGCAGCTGTGTAGCGTGAGCGACTCCAGTACGCACGTGTGCGCACGCAGCGCCGTTGACAGGGCGACCGCACCCTCGTCGCGGATCGGGTTCGCGCCTGTGAAACGGTGCAAAAAAACCCATGCTGTCAGCACCTGCAAAACTGCGACACGCAAAACATGATTGAGATAACTTCGGTCGATTGGCAACAAAGTGGCAAGTTTTTAGACCCAATAACACGCTGTTTGCATGGCTAACGTGCAGGATGCACGTGTGCGCACGCAACGCCGTTGACAGAGCAACCGCACCCTCGTTGCGGATCGGGTTCGCGCCTGCAAAACGGCGACACACACAGATTAAAATAGCTCTTGTCAATTGGAAAGAATGGACATTTTTCAGACCGAATGCGCTCTCTGCCTGGCTAACAGTTGTCATGTGCTTGTGTGTTGGTTGAGCAACAGTTTTTTTGTAGAGCTCCTATTTCACACCCGCATTCCAGGCTGTTACCAGCTGTCTGGCTACTTCATCGACAGTAAAAACCTACCTCCCCACGTCATGTTTTCTGGGTGAGGCAATACTTCGAAGTGAGAACATCCTTGTGTTTCAGCGCCGTGTTGAGCTACTTCTGTAACTGTCAGTGAAACTGCCAGTGTGTACCTGCCAACGTAAATGCCGTAACTGCCGAACACAGACTCACAGACATTGAGCACCAGCAGGCCCGTTCAGCACCATGTTGAACTACTTTTGTAACCGTCAGTGAAGCTGCCAACCGTGTAACCGCAAACATAACTGCCGAAAATATGCACCGTAGACTCACCGAGGTTAAGCACCAGCGCCCCGTTGGCTCCTCTTTCTTCTTCGGAGCCACCGGCGGGCTGCGCCGTTTGAACTGCAAAAACTGCAACTGCCAGTCGTGTAACTGCCAACTTGGACTCACCGAGGTTTTAACTTGGAAGCACCAGCAGGCCTGTCGGCTCCTCCTCTTCTTCGGAGCCACCGGCGGGCTGTGCCATTCAAACTGCAAAAACTGCAACTGCCAGTCGTGTAACCGCCAATGCAACTGCCGCAACATGGACTCACCGAGGTTAAGCACCAGCAGGCCTGTTGGCTCCTCTTCTTCTTCGGAGCCCCGCGGGCTGCGCCTTCAATTCCGCAACTGCCAGCGTGTAACTGCCAGATATGTAACTGCCAAACATAGCTGCCGACGTGCACCATGGATGCACGGAGGTTGAGCACCAGCAGGCAAAACTGCCAAATATATGCATCACAGACTCACCAAGGTTGAGCACCAGCAGGCCTGTCGGCTCCTCTTCTCCTTCGGAGCCACCAGCAGGCTGCGCCTTTGCGGCGCGCGGCGGCGGCATGCACAGCACCTTGGCCAGCTCCGCCGCTCCCGCCGGCCCAATCTGCGTGCCGCGCATGGGCACCAGCGATGTGGTGAGACCCTCGGTGCCAGAGTACGGCGCAGGCTTAGGTGTAACATGCGGGAACCGGGCTGCCGCCGGCCCAATATGGTGCATGGGCATCAGCAATGTGTTCAGACTCTCAGCGCCAGGGAAGGGGGGAGGCGCAGGTGTACTTCTGAGGTAGCACATATCGGAAGTACTATAGCAGTAGTGTCTACGGCACTTACGCTCCCGCCCGCCCAATCTGGCGCATGCGCACAGGGGAGGGGATGTGACCTTCAGTAGTGCCAGGGTAGGGGGGGCGCTCAGGTGCAACACGTGCTTATGAAGTAGAAGAGTGTTGCAGTAGTAATAAAAGGCTTCGGTCGGCTTAATCTGGCGCATGCGCACAGGGCATGCGGCGCGCCTCAGTGCCAGAGAAGGGGGAAGGCTCAGGTGTAACACATGGGAAGTACTACGAAGTACTACAGTAGTATTGTCTACGGCACTTACTCTCCCGCCGGCCCAATCTGGCGCATGCGCACAGGGCATGCGGCGTGACCGTCAGTGCCAGAGAAGGGAAGGAAGGCCCGGGCGCGGCACAGGGAAAGCAATTTTTTGAAGTGCATCAGACAAGGGTCTGTGTGCCGTCGGCGCGCTGGCGCATGGGGACAGGCATGCGGTTGACCGTCAGTGCCTGGTGGGTGCGCACGAAGCCAGGTCGCATGCAAGTACGGCTTGCAAGTATGTGTAATACATACAATAAAAATGGACACCCCGTGGACCGGTACAGAAAGTCACAGGTGCACTGTCCACGCACCAGGCACTTTTCGTTGTGTAGGTTCATTTATTTGCACTTGTGGGCGTGCAAGAGCCCATGTCATGTATGCCAGCACGGCCACTGGGTGCCATGGCAAATGCATGGCCAAGTATGTGTACAAACAAAGCTAGCGGGCCAGCAGGGTACCTAGGGCTCGACCTGCCAGGGCAGGCCAATAGTAGTCTTATGTACGGTATATTTGCACTTGCGGGCCTGCAAGAGCCCATGCTACGCATGCCAGCATACACAAAGCCACATGTGGCATACGCCCCGCACCGAATGAATATAATTTAAATGTCACTTGTATACAAACACGTACCCACCACATTCATGATAATACTACCACCTGGTAGTACTTCACAAATGTGTTGCGTGTAAAAAATTGATGTATACAATTACCAAACGACATTGTTGTGTTTTTTTGCGGTTCGGGTAAGAAGTACTTCTTGAAGTACAACGCAACTTCAGCACAGACGGTACCAGCCACGGCAGACCTATAGCCCCCCTCACAACATGCATGTAGAGCCTACATTGTAGATCTACAGTGTCACCTGCTGACCCTCCATCTGTGCTCCCACGTGGAGAGACTTGCCAGTGCACGTGCTCACAGCAAGTCCAGAGAGAGTAGTGATGCCACAGGTTCCGGTGTCTTCCAGTCCTTCCAGGACATACAAAAATGAAAATACCCACTTCAATGACATGCCAATGGATGTGCTCACAGAGCACACATTGATCAACAATACAGCGCTCAAAAATGCGCGCGCCGCCCCTTCCTTGCCACACATTGAACGCCACACATTGAACGAAATGCGCACCTGGCACTGCCATTATTTGATGATGGTTGCACCTCCAGCGCAACGCAACACACCCTACAGTAATAACCCAGAGTTGTCACGGCCATAAAAGTAGCGGACATCCGGCCAGCAGGTTGCCGGCCCCCAACTTCCGCTGTGTCGCTGTACTACTGTAGTGTAGTACAGTAGGAGTAGCAGTATTGGTACTGTATGTTGATAGACCCTGAATGTACATGAGCCCCGGTCCAATGTCGCAAAGTTACTTAATACCCCCCGTTAATACATCACATACTTTTAAAGTATACAATACTTTGAAGTATATTCACTGGCATTACCGGCCACTACAGCTGGCCAGATGCGAGTCTCCAACCTCTACACTGCGTACGTACTACAAAGTATACAAGTACCTTTGGCCATGCCAACATAACAGCCATCAAGTTCAGATTAACAGGGAAGCTGACAAAACTGGGATGGACTACTCTGGCGCGTGCCCCATCAGCACGCTCCCACCTGAAAATACTTACCTATGAACGCTATCACGAAGCACCTCCCCCCCGCGCCTGCTGAGCATACACGCCGTGCTTGTGATTTACTACTTCAACAAGTTAATCCAACTTCAACTGTTGGTCACTCTAGTGCACCGCGCCTGTCCCATCACCTGAAAATACTTGCCAATGGACGTGATGACAAAGTACTCCTCCCCCCTTCTGCTGAGCACAAAGGGTGTGCCTGCGACTTACTTCAACTAGTGTTAGTAGTTTTACAAACTTCAACTGTTGCACATTCGCGTCTCATCACCTGGAAAGACTTGCCAATGGACGTGATCACAAAGCACTCCTCCCCCCTCCTGCTGAGCACAAAGGGTGTGCCATCCGTCACCATCCCAAGCGTGCGGAACGGGTAGTAGAGCTTGGACGCTGACACGGGAGGCGCTCCGTCCCGCCGCGCCACCAGCTGCTCGGCCACATGCATGGGGGTCAGCAGGGGGGGCGCACAGGGTTGCAAAAAATCTTCGGAAGTATATATATATGGGCGTTTGCTTCAACTTTAGATAGAAGTGATGTTGAGCGTATGGTTTGTTGTCAAAACATGTGCAATAACTTGCTATGGTGGGCCAGCCACTGATGCGAGAGCACCACACATTACCCACACACGCCAGCGCCAGATATTCTCATCATTGTAAGTTTCAAAACATCAGCCATATAGACGCTGTATACACGCTCCGTATACGGCGTATATGGCTTGCTCATACACAATTTTGGCGCAACCCTAGCGCGCCGCGTGCGCTAATGTGAGCGTTGGTAGGTGTGAGGTAGGGATTCCAGGTGGCGGTATATCCTATGGCGGGCCGGCCTGCCCACACGGATGCCCCGCTTGCCTCTCGACCTGGCTCCGGTGGTGGTGCCCCCCCCGTGGTGGCGTGTGTGGCAAAGGTGCGAGCAGGCAGGCCCCAACGGTGTGCCACGCGATATTGAAGGAAGACTCGTGCGTGTGGCGAAGGTGATATACGGCAAGTGGTGGGCGTGCATGTGCATGATGGCAGTGGGGACTAGCAGTACCAGTGTTCAAGCTGGCAGGGCGCAAGTGCGCATGGCCTGTCGATACAATTTGGCTGCGGTGGCGGTACTTTTGATTGAACTCCGCTTGGGGCGTGGAAAGCCCCTGTGCACATGGCGTGCGCGTGCTTGGAGAAAGCATGACCAAGCATGCTGTCCCGTATTGCTAGCAATGCTCAGCACTTTGCACTGTGATGTGAGTGACGGATGTTGCTGCAGCACTACTCTGACAGTACTAGTGACCACCAGGCAGGTCGTTGCACCCCAGAATGCCTTGTTACAACATGCCTGTGCAAAAGGGCGGGACTTCTGTGGGCAGCCGGATGGCTATATCGTGTGACTGATAGCGCAAGTTTGGCACCACATCGATATGTGCTGCGGGTGCTCATGTCAGCAGTGCTAATGATGCTGTTGCAGCTGCAGCAGAAAATCTTGCATGCCAGGCGTCCGCTGCTGCTGCTGCCGGTACTGGTGGTGTGTACCGCTAGCTGTTGCCACGCGCTGGCTGCTGGTGCTGCCTATGCTTCGCTGCACGCGGCTGCCAGTGCGGTGTTGTGCACAGATCATTAAACTGCTGTTGCTGCTACTGCTGCAGTTGCTGCAGCTGCTGCCGCGGCGAGCCGGTTGGCGGTGCTGCCATGACTGCTTGAATGCGCGGTGGCAGGCAGCACCATTGCAGGTACGGTGTGCAAGCACCGCCTGAAGTGCCCGAATTCTTGTCCCCGCTCCTGCTGCGTGCTATCATTCAGCTGTGTCCAAACACACACGCGGCTGGCTGCAATTCAACTTCACATTCAGTGCCGCTTGCCTTCAATTTCTGCTGCGCCTGACCATCGGCCCCCTGCTCCTGCGCCTCCTCCTCCTCTCCGCTGCTGCCGCTGCTGCTCTCCTCCTCGCTGCTGCCGCCGCTCACACTCTCCTCCTCGTCGCTACTCATGCTGGTGGTGCTGGCGGCGCCAGTGCCGTGTGCGTGGCCTTGCAAAAGCTTTGTGGCTGCGGCCTTTGCACAACCAGTCGTGGCTGGGACCTCCGAGCTGCTCGAGGCAGCGGCGGCGAATGAAGCTGGCGCCAACGCGAAGCTGCAGCAGCTGCTGCTACCACAGCCTCCACACGCCTGAGTGACCCACGGCCTGGTGTGCTGTGTGGGGCTGAGCTGCTGCAGGGGCTCCGATTTGAAGTTGCCCGGGCGCCCATAGGCAAAAGGGTGGGCGCTACTCTTCCGCCAGCAGATACAGATCACCCTAGTAATAAGGCCATTCTCGGCGGAGATCTTTGCGCCTTTGTCGGCCTCAAAATGGCTTATTT
>JAULBY010013803.1:0-22234 GCA_032358315.1 Ophiocytium majus | reverse complement strand
ACACAGGCTTCGGCCTGGCTTTCTGCCCCAGCCACGGGAGTACCTGGGCTCAGTCACCTTTTTGGTTTCTTTTACATATAACCGCGGCTTCTGCTGACGGCGTGAGGTCCCCTTCTAATGCCGTGTCAAGGGGATATGAGCGGTAAGGCTGAGCAGTTTTTGCAAGCGTATGCAGCCACCACTTCCTTGCTGGTGGACCGGAGCAGGGCGCGGCTGTAGCGACCCGCGTGCAGCAGGTTGGGCTAGCAATGCCTGCAGGCAGAGGACGCGGGGGCAGAGGCCGCGGTCGCGGCCGCGGAGGCCGTGGCGGCCCGCCCCCACCCCCGTCCCCTTCTAATGCCGTGTCAAATTGCTGTTTTGGTTGCTGTGTGCGGAGCCGCCGCACTGGGCGCGCATATAGCCGTGCCGGGTGCGCCACTTTCCACCAGTCAAAGGTAGTGATGGGTCACGGCGTATAACGTATTGTATACGTTATACAAAATACGGCGTATTTATACGCCCAAAAACACGATATACGGCGTATTTGCCGTATAAATACGACATGCTGAAGTATGTATGTACTTATTTATATAGGTACGTTATACGGCGTATGATGCGAAGGTTATACGCTGTGGCCCATCACTAGTCATAGCACACGACCACTGGCACAAATTTGTCCTACTGTAGTACTTGATAGTGGTGCTCACGCCTCTCTTTAATCGCGCATAGCATATGTAGTGATGGGTCACGGCGTGCAAAGTATTTGATACATTATGTACAAAGTATGGCGTATTTGTATTGCCCCAAATTACGGCGTATGTGCCGTATAGATACGTTCATCCGCATACGTTACACGGCGTATTCACACACATTATGCGGCGTATAATGCAAAAGTTATACGCTCTGACCCATCGCTAAGCACATGATATGGTTGCTGAGGGCAGCTCATCCCTGTCTTTTGATGCCACGCCCACTGCTTGCCCCACCACCCTCGGCGCTAAGACGGGCAAACGCTACCAGACACAGCACACGGCTGCTGTCAAAGGCGCCTGTCTCTTTGTCGCGCCCAACCCTTTCCGGTGCTCATTCCTAGGGTTGCGTGAAAACGTATATGAGCAAGCCACATACGCCGTATATGGAACGTATACACAGCGTATATGGCTAGTGCTTTGAAAAAAAATGACAGCAACAGCTCGGCGCAGGTGCATGTGCGTAGTGTCTGGTGCTGTCGCATGGCGGCTGGCCCAGCATAGGCAGTTATTGCACATGTTCTAACAAGAAGAAAACACGCCCATATGTTTGCGTGCAACCCTACCCATTCCTGCCTTGTGATGCGGCGCCCACTAATTCACTACTTTTGCCAGGCTGAGGTACATTCTTGACGCCAGGATGGGCACGCGCTACCAGAACAAGCTATTCTTTGCGGACTACGGCAAGAACTGCCTCGCCATTGGAGAGCTGGATGCGACTACTGGTCAGCTGGTAAATGGTGAGAATATAGTCTGATGCAGGCCTGTGCGCGCCTGTGCCAAGGCTAGAAGTGCACAGCTCCGTTCATTGGAGCAAATTTGTCTGCAAGAGGTATGCTGAAGTACTCACTCCAACAATGAGCACACAGTGCAGAGCACCGAGTACCACACATGTACTTGCACATGCTGGTGACATTGGTCAGCTGGTAAAATATGAGAGGTTACTGGTGTCATGCAGCCTTGCGCGCGCCGGTGCCAAGGCTAGGGATGCACAGCACAAACATACTTCAGAAGGACAAATCACCCCACAGGCTTCGGATTGGCGTTTTGCCCCAGCCACGGCAGTATCTGGGCTTAGCAGCTTTTTAGGTTTGTTTCACATACTTCGAAGTTCTTCAGCAAGCTGAATTAGTCACCCCAATAAGGCGCAAACTGCGCAGGAGCTCCGAATGATGCAGCCCTGTGCCAACCAGTACTTCACAAGTACTACTTGCGTGCCACTGGTGCCGCCGGCATTGTACGGCGACCTGCCGGATGTGCCTGAACATATGACAGCAGGCCCTGCAGCTGCTTGCCTGCTGTGAACATGCTGCGTTCCATGCCTGGAACGCCTGAAGCATGAGAAGGGAGTAGCGTTACAGCTGTGCACGATAGTGCACGCAGCACAAGTTGACATGCGACATTCAGCAGGCCATTTTCGCCACTAAACGAGACACATTGGCAAGCTGACATGTCTGACTGCAGCTCCTGTGCACAGCACGCTGTGTCGTTGTTTGCTCCCCGCATGGTATTTACCAGGGTATATATACTTCAGAAGTACTACTCCTGGTATGTAGTAGCACCGGCACTGTTTAAGGAGCCGGGTCTGAACAAGCAGCTGGGTCTCTTTGCTGCTGCTTGTCGCAGGCTGCAGCAACGCAGTGCTTGCTGGCTGAGCTTGAATATCTCATTTGGAAACCTAAAATGTTGCTAAGCCCAGATATTGCCGTGGCCGCGGCAGAATGGCTGGCCAAAGTCTGTGCGGCGATTTATTCACCAGCTGTAGCCATTAACCGTGTAGCCGCCACCCTACACGCGCCGGTCGGTGCCCTTGTGAGCTAAAAATGCCTGTGCTGCCTGCTCAAATATCTGCTGTTTCTCAGGCACATGCACTAATTTACCTTTGAGAAAAACTACCAAGGTTGCTAAGCCAGATACTGCCGTTGCTGGGGCAGAAATGCCAGGCCGCAGCCTGTGGGAAATTTACTCACCTGGTGAGAACATCAGACAACTCCCACACCTACATGCGCCGGTCAGTGAGGGGTAGGCGTGATGCAGAATACAATTAACAGCAGGGCTTACCGTACTTGTGCGATGCAGCCTTGTACTTCGAGGTATAAGCTTACCGGAGTATATAACTTGCTAAGTGGTTCCATGGGCCCTTGCCTTGCTGCGATGCAGTCCGCACCATCATGAGAGGCATGGGCATCAGCTGGATCGATGTGCACCCCGCTACCGGCGCGCTAGTGCTCCTGGACTACGACTACTCGCGCATCGTCTCCTACACCCCGGACCCGCTGGTGAGCTGACTCAAACTGTGAACTGAACTGAGTTGTTAAAAGAGCTGGTACATTGCTGATGGATTACAACAACTCGTGCATTGTCTCCTACACCCCGGACCCACTGGTGAGCTGACTCAAACTGTGAACTGAGCTGAGTTGTTACAAGAACTGCTATTTTGCTCATGGACCACAACAACTCGTGCATCGTCTCCTACACACGGGGCCCACTGGTGCGCTGTGTCGAACTGTGAGCTGAATTGAGTTGTTAGACAAGAATTGCTATATATGCTCATGGACTACGACAACAGGATAAACTCGTCCATCGTCTCATACACCCCGGACCTGCTGCTGAGCTGGCTTTAAGTAACACCGAGGTACCTCTAATAGTTTTTTTGAAGTACATAAGCTTATCGCGCCTGCACGACGTCTCGTACACACACATACACATTTATACGCGCACGCCTCATAGTACTTAACAACCACCCGTACTCAACTATCACACTTCTACAAAAATACTTCAAACTATGTGTGTTTTGACATGCAAACGCAGGCTGAGTTGGTCCCGTCCCCACCACTGGGCCCAGCCGACGTCATACCCTTCACCAGTCCTCCAACAATGTATGGACCAACATACACATACTACAGCACATACACATGCGTGCACTCATAACTCATACCTCAGAGTTTTTGATGTAAATACATGCTTTTTGACATGCAAACGCAGGCCGAGCTCGTCCCGCCCCCGCCACTGGGCCCAGCTGGCGTCATACCGCCCCCACCCAAAGGCGCCTCCGAAGTGCGCGTCTACCAGCCACTCTGCCGCATCCAGGGCATGGCACCCAGCAACTTCGGCGAGATCAAGTGGACCGAGGGACCAGGTGCATACACAACACATGTTTGCAGAAGTTGAAGTTGGAGCTGAAGTTATAGTTGAAGTTTTAGTTGAATATGGAGCTGGCGTTGTATTTGAAGTTGTGTTTGGCATGGCACCCGGCAACTTTGGCGAGATTGAGATTGAGGTGATCCGAGGGGCCAGCGCGGCTGGCACAGGCAGCGATGTACCAGAAATGCGCAATAAGCACACAGCAGCGCCATGTACGCCGTATATACGGAACGTATACAGCGCAAGTAAGCCCTGTTCGTAGTTGTACTCTGAATCATCCCTAGCCCTCAAGGACACTGACCGGCGCGTGTAGGTGTGGGAGCTGTCTGGGGGCTGTCTGGTGCTTTTCACCAAGTGGACAAATCGCCCCACAGGCTTCGGCCTGGCATTTTGCCCCAGCCACGGCAGTATCTGAGCTTAGCAGCCTTTTAGGTTTCTTGCACAGCGTATATGGCTCGCTCATATACGTTTCGTCGCAACCCTAGCTGAGAGCAGGTCCCCTGCGCCGACATGGAGGTGTAGTCCACTGGAAGCGGTGCTGTGGCAGCATGCTGGGCTCGCTTCAGAGTGTGAAAGAAACGCAAAAGGCTGCTGAGCCCAGATACTGCCGTGGCTGGGGCAAAATTCCAGGCCGAAGCATGTGGGGCGATTTGTCCACCTGGTGAAAAGCACCAGACAGCCCCCACACCTACACACGCCGGTCAGTGTCCTTGAGGGCTAGGGATGATTCAGAGTACAACTACCAGAGTGTGTAGCACCGAGCATGGTGATCTTGTCAGGTAGGGGAGGGCAGCATGCTTAATCATGCTTTCTCCAACTGCACACACCACCAGGGGGCCGTCTGGTGCTTTTCACCAGGGGAACAAACCACCCCACAGGCTCCGGCTTAGCAGCCTTTTAGGTTTCTTTCACACCATGTGCGCAGGGGGTTCCGCGGCTCAAGCGGAGTTTAGTGGACGTAGTACCCTTGTCAGGCATGGAGTTGCACTACATGCGGTCTGTAGTAGGCTTGGTATGATGCAGGGCTACAGCACCCATGCATTGATTGTTTGTTGCTCGCAGCAGGCGAAGTGCCATCACTGAAAATGTGTGCAGCTGCCTGCTTGAAGTGCACCTGAGGCTCCGTTGCATACACTCTTCTGTGCTTTTATTAAACTTCGCTTAGAGCGCGGAAAGCCCTTTGCATATACGGTGCAAGAAAATCAGACAGGCAGCGAAAAAGCTGGCAATGCTCAGTACTCTCTAAGGGAAGCCTGGCATGTTGCCAGAGCACTACTCTAACGGAAACTCTTCAAGTGCCTGTACTGTAGCACTACTACGAGCGTACACCCTAACCCAAGTATATACATGCACACATCAACTGCATACACTGTAGTACAACCGTGACACGCTACAGTGTACCGTGGTGCGCACTACCACGCATACATGTACTTTTATTGAACTCCGCTTAGGGCGCGGAAAGCCCTTTGCACACGGCGCATGACCGGAAAAGGGGATCAGACAGGTGTAGCGAAAAAGCTGGCAATGCTCAGTACTGCGCACTCTAAGGGGAACTCTGGCATGTTGACATACATGTACTTGTGTATGCATGCACTGGCATACTTTTATTAGCTCCGCTTAGGGCGCGGAAGGCCCTTTGCACATGGTGCACGCGTGACCGGGGGAAAACGCATGATCAGATATGCTGTTGCTAGAGAGCAATGCTCAGCACTGTGTACTCTAAAAAAAGCCTGATATCTTGCCAGAGCACTACTAGCAAGTCCTGTTGGTAGTTGTACTCTGACTCATCCCTAGCCCTCAAGGACACTGACCGGTGCGTGTAGGTGTGGGGGCTGTCTGGTGCTTTTCACCAGGTGGACAAATCACCCCACAGGCTTTGGTCTGGCATTTGGCCCCAGCCATGGCAGTATCTGGGCTTAGCAGCCCTTTAGGTTTCTTTCACAGATACTTCCGAAGTACTTAAAATGATTGGAAGCACGTACCGCATTGCCGCTCTCTGCTGCGCAATGCTGGCGCCCCGGCAGATGGCGTCATGCGGGGTGAACTGGCATGCTTAGCTGTGTACTTCAGAAGTACTACATACTTCAGACGCGGTACATATGTCTATGGTTTGGGGTGGCATGATGCTCACACTTGATGGTCTCCGCCCGCTCTCAATGGCCCAGCCTGTGTGCAGCCCCCCGTGCGCCTGCCGCAGCGCCGCTGTCACCACAGAAGTGACACGGCTGCGGCTGCGCGCCTGAGGCCCTAGCAAAAACTGCTCAGCCTTCGGCGTGGTCGCCCCCCTCAGAAGTACTACGTAGTACATGTATTTGGTTGTCTTCAGAAGAATGTCACTTTACAATCATGTGTAAGAATATGTCACTTTACAATCATGTGTAACCGCTCTCTGCTGTAAAATGTCTGTGCCCCCGCAGATGGTGTCATGCGCGGTGAGCTGGAGATCGGGCCAGTGCTGTACACAAACGGCGCCTACACCACAAGGACGCGCGGGTGCGTGAACGCGTATCCATTTTGCACACTTCGAACCCTAACATAGTGAAGTAATAGTTCGAAAAAGATTATGCCTGGACCGCCTTTTTTTCACTTGCACACGCGTTTCCGCTGGTAGTTTTTTCTTCCGGCGGTGCCTTGGCTGTTGCGATGCCCCCATGCTAGGGTGTTTCGGCATGCATGCATTGAGCATCACACTCAGTCGCGCGCCGCTTCCACTACAAAACCGAGTTGAAGCTATTGAGTTTAAGCCTTTGTGCGGGACAGTCCCAGTGGCAAGGGGGGGGGGGGGGCGCTTCGGTATTGGGCAGTAGCTGTGTCCTGTGTCAGCGACATCACCAGGTCACTCCACCTGAGGCACAGAAGCGAGTGCAGTGCAGGCAGCGCGTCGTAGCATGCCATTATATACACTGTACTGTCAGAAGTATACCGGTATTCGAAGTACTTCAGTAATGTATGCCACTGCTACTTCCGAAGTAGTGCTCACTAGGAAGGGCAAATCCATACACTTTGAAGTAAACACATGTGCTTGAAGTATATGCGCACATACTTGGTATATTTTTGTACATACTTTAGAAGCACATACTTGGTATATTTTTGTACATACTTCAGAAGTACTTGGTATATTCTTGTACATACTTCAGAAGTACTTCTGAAGTATGTATGCAGAAGTACTTCTGAAGTATGTACAAAAATATACCAAGTATGTGCGCATATACTTCAAGCACATGTATCTACTTCAAAGTGTGTACATCTGCCCTTCCTATTGAGCACTTTATCTTTTGAGGGAAATTACATCCGTTTGCTATTGTAATGCCACTTCACGAGAGTTTCCACTAATAGTGGTGGTTGTGCTGCTGCGTGCTGCTGGGCAGGTTTAATGGCGCTTTGCCAGGCCCGCTGATGCGTCTGGAGGCCTGCAAAACGTATGAGCTGACTCTGCTCAACGCGCAGCAGGTGAGGCGGCGCGCCAGCTGCTGGTTTGCCCACCTTTCAGGCACACGCGCAGTACATGGGGCATAAGGTGCATACCTAGTGATGGGTCACAGCGTATAATTTTCGCATCATACGCCGTATAACGTACTACAGTAGTATGTAAATACGCCGTATAACGTACACAGATGAACGTACTTATACGACAGATACGCCGTATGTCGTGTTGTTGGGCGTAGAAATGTGCCGTATTTTGTGTGGTATAACGTATAAAATACGTCATAAGCCGTGACCCATCACTATACATATCATATTGTATTATACAGCCACCTAGTCGGCGCCCCTGTCATGCTATGCTACATTGTTGAGTGGTGTGTAGTACCGTAGTAGCTGTTTGCATGTTCTTGTCACATTCCCCGCCCAGCTGGCCGCACAAACTGTCGAATATCACAGCCCACCCTCCTGTGTTTGAACTCGCTTCTGCCGCGGCGTTTGCGTGTTTGACGCTGCATGCCAGGGCTGGCCCAACTCTGACGCGCCTGCCAACAACTTCAGGGATCCAGCCACCACCAACCTGCACGTGCACGGCCTGCACGTGTCAGGGGGCGGTGACGCTGACAATGTCTCCGTGGGGTGAGCACCTCAGGCCTCAGGCTGGCCTGCCCACCGCATGTACCTACCTGTGGTGCAGTACCGGGCGCCACACCATGCCTGCAACATTCGTTGTACTACTTCGAAGAAGAACTAAACTCTGCTTGGGGCGCGGAAAGCCCGTGCGCATGGCGCGCACAAAGAGAAACAGCATGACACAATGGTACGAAGCAGTGGCGTAGCACTAGTATTCATATTTATACGTGGTAGTTTATGCCTTGCTGGCGGCGGAGAATGGTTTGGGACAGAGTTGGCGTCCAACCTGGTGACACTGGTGACAGGAGCAGCTACCGCCACGGCGGAGGTGAGTAGCATCCTAGTCCAGGAACCTGTGCTTAAAGTGGTGTGAACATGTACTTACTTCGACGTACATATATTCGCCTCACGCAGGCAAATTTGCGGCGTTAGCTCAGCAGCAAATATGCTGCATGTGCTCAGCAGCAAGGGTGTGTATTTTTCTCCCAACATAACCTCCCCCCCCCCCCTTCATTTTAGAGCTCCCACAGTTCCTGCGCGGGTGACGGCTTTCAAACCCAACGGTATTGGTGGCACTAGCAGCAGCAGCACTAGTAGCGCCCAGCTGAAGAATGAATTGTACTCCGAAGTATGCCCAGCAGGCACCTGACTTGCTCATCTGCCGCCGCCCCTGTCACCTGTCTCCCGACGCTGCAGCATTGAACCTGGCGAGGCTCACACGTACCGCTATGCCATTCCCTGCGACCACTCCGGTGAGCGAGATTTTGTGCATAAAGCAGTAATGATATGTTTTGCCGACCACTTTGAAATACTACAGAAGTATAATAGTCTTGGTGATCATACTAGTAACTTGTGTAATTCACATGTGCCGCGCGCGGTTCAAACGTGAAGTGCTGCGCTTAAGAACCTGCTCGGGCCTGCTCCACGTCGCCTGGCTGCCATCCATGCTATACTCACATACTTCAAGTACTTGAGTAATTGAAGCATACTTCAGAAGGAGGTGTACATTTACATAAACTTTAAGTGTACGGGATCTCCTATTCACCACGCTCGTGCAGTCTCTAACCGGGCTAGCACTCGGGACGCCATGCGCGCCCGCTTACGCCATTTAGCTGCACCATAGCCATGACCAGCAGCAGCAGCAGCAGCAGTGCACCAGGCATAGCCCCTGTGTCCGCATATGCTTAGGAATCGGAATTCCCACCGTTTTTTGCCTAGTGTCAGCTATCCGAAGCAGCAGATGCACCCCCCTCTTCCACCACTGACAAACCCATGGGAGTGCCATGCCACCTGCCGCCAGTGAGCACTGCGCGCCATGTCTGTGTGTGAAAGAAACCAAAAAGGTGACTGAGCCCAGGTACTCCCGTGGCTGGGGCAAAATGCGTGTTGGTGTGCACGTTTGCACCGCTTGGCGCCCAAGTGCACTATAGTGATGCGTCAGTGCACATGACGCGTGCTTCATCGGGTACATAACGCTGCATGTGTATGTGCCCACAGCACGCAGTGTCTGTGTCCAAAAACCCAATGTATGGCGCATATGGGGTGTACAAGCGTTCACATGAACATGTTTGTGCGCCGCATTTCGTACACAACAACTCGGATGATTCATAACGAAACCTGTATCCACTGTGACCTGCCCACTAGCCACAGTACCAAGCACCTGCTAGAAGGCTGAACAAGTCACTGTGGTGGCTGCATGTGGCGCACCCGCAGGCGGCACGCACTTCTACCACCCACACCACCAGGGGAGTGTGGCGCTGACGGCCGGCGGCGGCGCAATGGGCCTCATCATTGTGGATGACAACCCGGTCTATGAAGACAACGGCGAGAGGCCCGCCATATACGGTACGCCAGTATGCTCTACCTGTACCTCAGCTTTGATGTTTGCAGTATCAGTCCAGAGATACGGAGTAATGTGTGCACCAGCACTAGTACTTCGAAGTAGGCGATATACAGAGAGGAGCCAGGTTGGTGCAGAAACTTTTGATGCTGCCCCCTTCACCCTGCGCCACCCGCCCTCCATCAGACAGAGCATACAAAGTACAGCATCAGAGCTCGCTCTACACTCGTTCCCGCACATCAACGCGCCTACCATTCGGCACTTGTTCGCAAGTGCTAGCGTAACCTCATGCTATGGTGCTGCCGGATGCACATGGGGTCTCCCGTTTGTGCAGGTGGCATGCCGGAGCGTCACCTGGTCATTGCGTACACCGACCCTCTCAGGCTGGACCAGATTGCGCGAGCTATGGAGGATGAGGTGGGTGTGCGGACGCGCTTGGTGTTGAGCACCGTCAGCTCAAGTGAAGGAGGGGAGCGGTTACACGGTCGTCCCGCTACTGTTGTGTGTACTACAGTAGTATATGTATGCACACAATATACTACCACGGTGCGTAGTACTACAGTATACTTCAGACGTATTTATTGTGTGTATATTTGTACTTCTTGAGGCATACTTCAGAAGTGCATTTATAATCTGAAGTGCTTATGAAGTAGTTCAAGTACGTTGCTTACGAAGCATGTGTATATACTTGAAGTACCTCAGAAGTATACCTGGTATATAGCGCTGTGGAGGACGAGGTGCGGGGTGCGCTGACGTGCTTGGTGCTGAAGAATATCAGCTTCGGTAGGTACCTATAGTAAAGTAAGAGACCCGATTTAACGAAACACATCTTGAAGTACACCGGTCATCCCGCCATTACTCAATGGCGTTCATACCATAAATTTCGAAGTACGTGACACAACTAAGCCTTGTACCTGTACTCTGCCGCAGCCATAGCCGCCAAGGGTACTTACTGACCGGCGTGTGCAGGTAGGGGGCTGTCTGGTATTGACCAGATGGATAAAGCACCGGACGTGATTTTGCCCCAGCCACGGGTATCTGGGCTCAGTAATCTTGTTACACAAGGCAGGCTTCGGCCTGGCATTCTTGCCCCAGCCACGGCAGTATCTGTGCTTAGCAACCTTTTAGGTTTCGTTCACAAGGCACACGCGCTGACCGGCCATTGTGCCCAGGTGCATAGCAAGGCTGGCGCCCCCAGAATGCTCACAGGCGCCTCCTCAGGGTGGTGTAGAGGACTCACCCGGCCAGCACTCTGGCGCTAAGACTGCCGCAAACACGCTCACATCAGCGCACACGCCGCGCCCCCCCCCCCTACAGATGTACTACGTAGTACTACTGAAGTAGTACAGTGTACCACACAATTGGCGTGATCATAGTGCACACCCAACCATATACACCTAGTTGCTGCTGCGCACCACCGGCTAGCGCAGCAGTCGCGCCTGAGCAGCAGCTGACAGGGCGGTCCTGCGCACACCCAACCACACTTCTCCCGCCTGTCCCTTCCCCCCCCCCGCGCCCACAGATGTACTACTACACAGTCGCCAAGGGCTCCGTCGCCGCGCCGCACTACCTTGTGAACGGCTGTGATGTCTTTGAGAGCACCATCCCCGTTGGCACGTGGACGCGACTGCGCATGCTGCACCACGGCGGCATGTTCAGCGCAGTGTTGAGTCTCGTGAACGCAGAGGGCGCGGGCGCGCCACAGTGTACGGCGGCCGTGCTCGCCAAGGATGGGGTGTACGCCGCGAGTGTCGGCGCGCCGCTTGCGAAGGTATGGGCATCTACATGATGCTTCGAATTGTAATACGGTACTTTGAAGTACTTCCTCCTTACTACGTACTTCAGAAGTAGTAGATACTTAAGTAGTACTACTGTTACCTACTTTTGGCAGCTTGGGCGGCGCAAGAGCCCATGCCATGCGGGCCAGTGTGCACGAAGCACCGCACATGTCATGTACACGGACTCGCAACTCTGCACCAGGTGAGCACTCTTTGGGAACCGGATTGGGGGGTCCGCGTGCCGCAGTGCTCACTTCTTATGGCTGTACTTAAGTCGGTTGTTCTACTGCACACCCACTCATGCTGCTACAGCGAGATATAGCAGTGGTGGTTGTGCTTGCACAAATTCTTTGGGGGTAGGACCTGGCTAGCCACAGTCCTGCCGTTTTCTGTCTAACCGTGCCAGGCCGCAATGCACCACTGCGCTCCCATCAGTGCGCATGTGCCAACACAGTTATTGCACTACTACTGATAAAGTGCCCACTCGCTGAGCAGGGCGCTCTAGGCACTGGTCTAGTCAGTAGTAGTAGTACTCTGCATAGGGCTGCGAAGAAAACTACTCTAAGTAGGTACTTCGTGAAGTAATAACGGTACCTAGAGATGAAGGTGGTATACATACACTACTGTAATGTACACTGTATGTGAAAGAAACCAAAAAGGTGACTGAGCCCAGGTACTCCCGTGGCTGGGACAGAAAGCCAGGCCGAAGCCTATGTGTGCCGTACATGAGCTGTATTTCAGCAGATGATGGATGCTGCCATGGTGCGCGCATGTGATGCACATGGGTTGTGCTCGGTGTTCCTGCATGATGTGCACGGTATTGGCGCGAGTTATACTCTTTGAGCACAACAATATGACAACATACGGAGTTTTCAGCCCTAACCCTGCTTCTCGCACGCCTCAGGCAGGCTATCACTTACAAACCCGTTGCTGCATGCCCGCCGCTGTGTGTCACAGGCCTCCTTCTATTTTTCAATCAGCTCCAGGGTGGACGTGGCCGTGCACTGCACCATCCCTGGGGTGTACACGCTTTGGGCGCAGTCGGAAGGGCTGGCTGTTCCCGCCAAGGTAATCGCACTTGGACTCGCAGTACCCTACCGTTGCTAGCACAACTAGCAAAGGGGGAACGAAATGCGGCAAGTAGAGAGGGTTTGTGGCAGACCCAGTGGTAAATGTTTCCAGCACAAAAGGCCCCGCCGTGACATAGGTGCACACATGAGTTGTATCTAGTGCTCGTGCACCATGTAACATGGTTACAATTCCCATTGTGCTCGCAGCCAGCACCGCAGCACCGCCCCTGGCACCAGCCATCACTCTCCTCACTAATACTCACTCGCTTGCCACGTGCCTGCGCCATGCACGTGGACGCACGTGTGATTAATAAAAGAAAAAAATTGACAAAAAGGCGCGCTTGCCGCATGTTCTGCGCCTTGTGCGTGTGCGCCGCAGGTGGCCAGTTTTACCGTGGCGCCAGGGGCACCCCAGGACCCGCCTGTCCTGCCCGTCTGGGAGCCTTGCCGGTGAGAAGTAAACCCACTCATGTGCTGAGCACAACTGCTTGTGCAGGGTTATTTGGTGCAGTACCTAGAAAGTAGGGTGGCCCACCACACCACCAGTAATAGCCGTGTATAATACCGCCCCCCCTGATATAACACCCCCAAATTAAGTCCCCCCCCGTGGAGTGACGAGTGCAACGGCGGACGTTACCTGTATGGAAATAGTTCAGAAGTACTTCTATATGAAGTATGTACCTCAAAGTTTGCTTCAATACACAAAAATGGGGGCTGTCTGGTGCTTTTTGCCAGGTTGACAAATCACCGCACAGGCTTCGGCCTGGCATTTTGCCCCAGGCACGGCAGTATCTGGGCTTAGCAGCCTTTTAGGTTTCATTCACAAATACGACACCCCCCAAAATCCGTCCCGCGCGGTATTAGCAACGGCCAATGCTCGGCAACATGACTGGCGGATTCCATGTCCGGATACTCCCAAAACTTGAGTACTTCGTAGCAGTACCGTGTAGGCCGCTACGGCAGGAGTTGTACTGGTTTGCCTTCTTCAGCCGTGCACATGCCGTTTTGAGCTGTGGTGGTGGCGCGTACTGCGTTGTATGCTGCACTTCATCTGGAAGTGCTGGTGCGGCAACCTTAGAAGCGACAGGTGTACTGCTCATTTGTTTTTTCCACCAAGCAGTATGAAGACGGTATGTACTGTTGCCTGAAGGCATTACTAATTTTTACTTGAAGTGTGGGTTCAGTGCTGCAGCAATCATGTTGTACAGTGCAATTGTCAGCAGATCATGTTGTACAGTGTAATTGTCAGCAGCAGCATGTTTAGCCCTCAAGGGTACTGACCAGCGCCTGTAGTGTGGGGGCTATTTGGTGCTGACCAGGTGGATCAATCAACCCGCGTAGCACTTTGCCCCAGCGTGTTTTGCGGCTAGCCGTTCATGATTGTCGCACTACTACCAGTGCTGGTGGCGTGCACCACCGTGCAATCTCCAGTGGTGCGATACTCACTGCGATGGCACTGCGCTTATGCTGCGCACCCGGTGCTGCATCATGCGTTCATGACTTCACTTGGTCCTGCATCTCGTATTCATGACCTTGTGATGCGGCGACGCCATCAGCGCTGCCTCATGTATGTCATGAGTTCCTGCAATTGCATGCACTGTACCCAGCGATGCATCATGGATTCATGATTTCACGAAAATTCATGACTGCTCCATCTGCGCCATCCGCAGGCCCTACTACCTGCAAGACCTTGCAGATGCCGACCCCACTGGCGCTTTCACCCTATTTCTCTCTGCCGGGGCTCTGAACGGCGACCTGTTTCAGAAGGAAGACCCCTTTGTGGTGCAGGTGGGCCTCTGCAGACTCATGAATTCATAAATGCAAGTGAATGAATTCATCAATTGAAGTGAATGACGAGCTCCTTCACGCTGTTTCAGAAGGAGGATCCCTTTGTGGTGCAGGTTGGCCTCAGCGGGCTTTGTTACAATGACCGAGGTTTCACACAAATGTCAACAAGAAAAGAAGTGGATGCGGCTAACTAGAAGTATACTGTATCGTGTGGTACCAAATACTGCGAAGTACATATACCTCTGAAATATGTATACTTCGAAGTATATACAGTGTATATACTTCGAATGCGCTTGTCGCAAGGTATTAACAGCACAACCGGGTAATGCCTCTATACAACACGAGTGATGTACATCGGGGGCTCAGAGCAATTATGATCTGGTTGCAGGCTTCGTGAAAATAGATACTCCAGGCTTCGCACACGCGCACACGTAAATTAGTGAATACCTAGTCAATAATAATACAAGAGGTGGATGCGGCTCACAGGCGGTGCCGGAGCAGCCAGGCAGCAAGGACAACCACCAGTTGTGCAGTAAGCTGAGTGAGCTCTGGGGTGTGCGAGCTACAGCGACAGCTGGGCCGCAGAATATCAAGTAGTAGTTTATCTGCTCTTCGTCATCAAATTGGAGTACATGACATTTACCATATTTGGCATTTAATAAAATAACAACAACTAGTAATGATTGTTGGTTTACAGCATCTAGCAGGGTGTGCAGACATAAACCTGTGACGAAGTGGCCGTCCACTGGTGACGCCGTAGTGCGGTGATTGGGCCCACTTAGACGCTGTTCAGGAGCATTACCCGATGTCGACAGCCAAGTGGCACAGTGCTCTTTTGCCCAAGCGTAACAGTAGCAACACGTTGGCCCGACACGGCAGAGCAGGCTGGCGGCAAGGGCACTGCGACCATAAGTTGTGCAGCAAGGTGACGCGTGCAATGCGGCAGTTACTCGGCAGTTACATGTAAGAAGCATTTTATAAGGCTGTGCACAACAAGGGGTTTCACCATGGGATGTGTACGATGTGCTGCAGCGACAAGCTGGGCTTACACCACCGTTCACAGCGCCGAGCATCACAAATTGGCACAGTCACTTTCGGAGGCGCGGCAACATGGTGACAGACACGGGTGCCAAACGGCACGTGTAGGTGTGGGGGCTGTCTAGTGTTTCCGCCGGGTGGACATATCACACCACAGGCTTCGGCCCGGCATTTTTTTCCCCAGCCACGGCAGTATCTGGGCGTAGCAACCTTTTAGGTTTCTTTCACATGCCATTGTGGTCGAATGATGCGCGACTTCTCACAATGTGGTGCCTGTTGTCATGGCACATGCTCGCCACAGGTGGTTGGCGACTCGGTGAATGAGTGGGGCATCGGAGGCACCGCCAAACACCCCTTTCACATGCACGTCAACCACGTACAGGTGCGCGGGCCGCAGCTCAGCGATGGAACTTCAATGCCAACTTCAACTCCCGCGCATGTGCAGTTGCATGTGTGCATCGCAGTGCTGACACACACCACCACCAAGCTGCGTATGCCGGCCTGCTGCGATCATCGCTCAGGTGCCGCTGTACTGCATACGTCAACACGTACACTATAGTATACTGTAGTACACCACGTGCGCTGGCAGGTCAGACCCTAGCTTGACCGCCACGGCCCTCAGGCATACGTGTTGCTGTACCCCTTCTGGCTGCCGGCCCACAGCCACGAGTATGTCTACACAGGCTCACAATACGGCCGGTCGGCAACCAATGGCTGCGACACGCCGGCAAGCAATGCTTGGGCTGCTGTCGCACGCTGCAAATTGCAGCTACTCAGAACTTAAGTACATAACGCAGTGCTTGATACCTATGAGTAAGTGCACACACGATTGCCACCACCTGCTGCTGGTGACGCCGCAGCCACGCAGCCGCACCTGCACCTGCCCTCACTGCCACGTGTGCTGACCGTGTGTGCCCTGCACCGTGTGCGTCTGCACTGCTTGCACGCACTTCAACATTGGCTTCAACACTAACTTCAACACCAACGTCAACATGCACTGCGCCTCAGCTGCAAAATGTGGAGGAGTCCAACTTCAATGACGCGCGCGTGCCCGGCTGGTACCAGGACGGCGACTGGCTGGACACCCTGCAAGGTGCGCTTGAGGTTGAACTTCTCACACGTGCGTCAAGTAGCTTATGTTGTCATAACTTTGAACAAGGGTAGGGTGCTTTGCATGTATTCGAACACCTGCCTTTGGGCGCTGAAAACCATGCGCACATGGTGTGCGCGACTGGGAAGACGGTTGAGCATGCCGGCCTGCCCTGTGGGTCGCCGGCTGAGATCACAATCATGGTGCTAATCGCTATGCATTTACTGAGCACGCCCAGCATGCCGCTACAGCACTGCTAGTGGGGTAAACCTGTTTTCAACGCAGTGACTAGTGACTGTTCCCAAATTACAGGAGTGTTTGGTGTCGAAGGTGGCCATACACTCCGCACCAGCTGGTTTTAACCATGCTCCCCCCCGTCACCCGTTTTCGTCATAATTTCATAATTTGCAGGAGCTCTGACGGGGGCGAAAAAGTCTCATACCCAGGATAGGACGCCTGGTGCACCACACTGTGTGGTGCCTCGTACAGGCCTCCTATGGCGTGACACGTCAGCGCACACAGTGACCGGCGCGTATGGGTGTGGGGGCTGTCTGGTGTTTTCACCAGGCGGACAAGTCACCCCACAGGCTTAGGCCTGGCATTTCTGCCCGAGCCATGACAGTATCCAGGCTTGGAAACCTTATAGGTTTCTTTCACAGTGCGATGGCTCTGCTTGCGACATCAGCTGTAGTACGACAAAGATCAACAAGCCTGGTGCCTGCCCACTCTGCCTCCGGCCGAATCTGCAGGAGCTCCAAATAACGCCGTCATGGTGCGCTTCCGGGCCGACCGCTGGAGTGGCCCCATGCTGTTCCATTGCCATATACACGAGCACAGGCGAGATTTTGTGCCTCTTTCACTGCCAAATCGATGAGCATATCATACACTTCAAGCAGTGTATCATAGTAGGGTTGCCGGAAATCGTGTCGGGGTAATTGTTTTCCTAATTACTCCGTAATTCGTAGCGTAATTTCGCCGCTAATCTTATAATGTGCCCCTGTTGTGGCAGTTGTAGTACTGTAGTACTACAGTAGTAGTTGATAACGGATGTTGAAGTCTGTGTATAGATCACCGAGACATGAGGGCATGTGCGCACCGTTGAAAAATTACTCAGAACGGGTAACGGGTGACGCAGTGCTTAGCCTGACATCAACACATGTGTGCCCCAAAGTGACACTTGTAGTTGAGAAAGGATGTTGAAGTCTGTGTATTAGAGCATGGAGACACGAGGGCATGTGCGTACCGTTGACATTTACTCAGGATGGGTGATGCGGTGCTTTGCCTGACATCAACACATACTTCGAAGTATGTTTGTGGAGCCCATACCAGCGCTACTAAGCACTGTCAACCAGTTGCGGTGGCACAGCGTGCCACAAAGTTGCAGTTGCAGTCTAGAGCAAATGTTGAGGTCTGTGTATTGGATCACACGGAGACATGGAGGGTATGTGCGCATTATTGCGGTTTACTCATAACGGGTGATGCGGTGATTTGCTTGACATCAACGCATGTGTCTGTGGAGCCCATACCAGCGTCACTAGGCAGTGTCGACCAGCTGTGGTGGCAGAGCGCGCCCCAAAGCTGAAGCGTTTGTGTTTGTGTATTAGTCATGGAGACATGGGGGCATGTGGGCACCGGGCTGAATTTTGCATACTAATCACAGAGGCATGAGGGCATGTGCGCACCGAAAGTTGAAGTTGACAAGGGACCACACACAGTGCTCAGCCTAACATCACCCCGCACATGAGCTGGAGTTGAGCGGTGAGCATTTGTCGGCCTGATCGCACCCGCGCCCACCTCCTGGCGTCACCGACAAGTCAGCCTTTGCTGTTGTATTACTTGGAAGCATCCCTAGCCCTTAAGGGTACTTACCGGCGCGTGTAGGGTGTGGGCCACTGGTTCTGACCAAATGGATAGATCACCACACAGGCTTCGGCCTGGCTTTTTGCCCCAGCCACGGGAGTACCTGGGCTCAGTCCCCTTTTAGGTTTCTTTCACATGTGTCTGTGGGGCCCACACCAGCGTTTACGAGGCAGGGTCAAGCAGTTGCGGTGCCGTGGCGTCCTGTGCGCTGGTATGCAAAAAGCGCATAATACTACCACTTGAAGTACTTATATATTTATAATATAATTATGCCAAGTATGCTAAGTAATAACATAATAATGAGAAGAAGAATAGACCGCACACATCCCTGCAGCACCCATGTGCCTCAATACCCTGCAGCACCTGCTATGGCAACCGCAGTGAGCCCTTGTACCCACGCAGCTGCTGCTTGTGTTGCTTGATGTACAGTTGTACTATTCAACTACTTCAAAGTAGAGTGTATACCTTTTTCATTTAAAAAATTAATGATGTTTTTTTATAGAAGGAAGCAATTATGGCCACGTGTTAAGCACCTGGTCGCCCTATCGCATCCCCTCCCACCCTGGCGCTCCTACTGCCGCAGCGACACTGGCATGATGGCTTACGCAGCAATTGTGGGAGGCCAGGACTCCATGGAGGCAGATACTGCCATCGTCAACGCCAACCCAGACTGCCCGCCGCCAGGTGATGCAAGGAGCCTTGGGCTGGCTGCCCATGGCGGCAGCTCCAGCCGCCATTCTACGCGGTGGGAGCTGGATTTCGCAGCAAGCCAGGGCGACGAGGTGCTGGCCACTGGTGGCCATGATGGTGAGAAGCGGACCTGGTGCTTGCCGTTTTTCATTCTCATGTACGATGTATTCTAGTGCATGTGCATCATACTTCGAAGTGCATACTAGAAGTACTTCGCATACTTCTTAAGTACTTCGAGCACAACAGTATGCATACCGCTATGCGTCATGGTACTGACTGGTGCATGATGACCTATAGCTAGCCTCTGTTACGTGCCGCTGCCTCAAGTTGGCACAGCTGGTGCCTGGCCCGCCGCACCACTCGCTGAAAATTGCGCCCCCACACATCATGACACAGGACCACAGTGGGGGTGCATGGCTGCTACAAGTGGTCACAGTACGGTCTCCAAGTGCAGAGCAACTCGGCACGGTGCGCGTCGGTTCACTTCATGGCACTATGGCATTGCCACGACGTCAGATGCTCCTGCCCCAGCTGGCGAAGTGTCACCACGCTCCGGTTACTGTTCCACACCGTGACAACGCTTTACTCTACTGGACTTGTAGAAGTATACCGAGTTCATTACCTGCACCTGGAGTTGCGGAAAGCACCAATGCTTAATCACTGGCACTTGGTGCGCTCCTGTCGACCCGCTGCGTGTTTGTAAACTGTCGCAGACCGTGAAGTGGGACCTGCCGCCTCGGACCCCCTGTGCGAGCATGGCATCCTGTCAAGCAGCGGCCGCACCTGCTGCACGCAAATGTGTGGCGTCTGCAGCGAGACAGGTGGGTACCTCCGCCTCCCAACGTACAGAGTCGCGTGCCACACGGTGACTGCTGTGCTGTGCGCCTTGAAAAAGTATGGCACCCCGGGGGGGATGCTGCACGTGGAAACAAACGTGTCCTGTGTGGAGAAGAATTCGCCTAAATGAAAGTGTAATGCCTCCGTTCAGGCAAGCACCCTGCATGTACATGATGCACATGTGCTGTTTAGCGTACTTCGACATGCACACATGTGTACATGTTTTAGTGGTGTGATCAGCCGCTGGCGCTGTGCCTATCCCACCTGCGCCAAAGCGAGCTTTCCCCTTTGGGCTCACCCCCTTCCATCTAACTCATCGTAATGTGCCTGATGCATGTCTGGCATGTCCCCCACAGACTGCGAGACGCGTCCCGACACCATGAGCAACTGCTGCAAGCACATCATCGAGCGAAGCGGCAGGGTTTGCGGCGCCGTCGGCGCGCCATGCATGATGCCCGTGGCCTGAGCCGCCACCTCCGCCAAGCGTGTGCAGCTCCACGCCTGAAGCTATTGGATAGACTGAGTGCAGTGGCGGCATGCTGTGCTGCGGCTACCATGCCACATTGACACTGTGGCAGCACCATTGCCATCTGGTGTTGACCAGGTGGATTCATTGCCCACGGGCTTCGGCCTGGCATTCTGCCCTGGCCACGGCAGAGTATCTGCGCTCAGCAACCTTTCGGGTTCCTCACACAATTGTTCGGCCTGGCTTTCTGCCCCAGCCACGTGAGTACCTGGGCTCAGTCAGCTTTTTTGTTTCTGTCGCAATTGTTTATCACGTGCTTCCTTCCTAGTTCAAGTTGACGTTACCTACCACGGATGGTATCATAATGGTGCTGCCAGTTGCGGGATCCCCCTTCCCAACCACACGGGCGTATGGCAACTTGAAGTTGCTGTTGAAGTTGCAACCACCAGTGCCTGCATCCATACCTATGGAGCAGTCCCATGTGCTCGGCTATCCTCATGATGGCTCAAGGTGCCACAGTGCCTGTTCAGTGAACCATAGCACAGTGCACTTGAGTGTACCCGGGGACCGACATCTTATGCTGCCACCTATCCCCACAGGCAGCAATGTCACCATGCTGCAAGCGGCTTGGCATACAGGGCTGTGTACCGCAGCCTACACACGTTCCCAGACTCTCACGCGTTAATACAGGCCTGCAAGGCGAACACACACTGCGTGCATGCTTCCATGATGTTGCTGTTTGCTCAACTTTGAGCGAGGTGGGTCTTGGAAAGGAGGGTGCCGAGTTTCGCGAAAACGCGCAGAAAACGCAGGTGACTTTTGTGACTGTGAAAGAAACCAAAAAGGTGACTGAGCCCAGGTACTCCCGTGGCTGGGGCAGAAAGCCAGGCCGAAGCCTGTGTGGTGATCTATCCACTTGGTCAGAACCGTGTGCCGTGTGCTCAGCCCTGCACGAATATAAAGCCTCTGCAGCTGCATACTTTCGGGACTTTAGTGGCGAGTGCCGATGCCCTTGTGCACCCAACATCTCGCAGCCACAAGGTGCTAGGGCGGCTCCTGTGGTGCTAATCCACCTTGTGATTGGAGTACCTACCTGGTACATGGCAACTGCTCTGCTACGTGTCCACCTCAAAATAAAAAATGCTGTATGCGCATGTGCGAGAGCTGCTCAGCCACTCAGCCTGCTGTGCGTAGCTGCAAGTTGCAGGGAATTCCTGCTTGTACTTTTGAAGTACTACAGTAGTATAAGGCAAGGGGTGGACCTCACATGCAAATCCTCTTCAGAAACAATTGCGTCTCGCCAACAGTGTGGCATTTGTTTTTTGCGCCGAACATTTTCAGTTTGTTTTCACTTCAGGGGCTCTCTGGTGTTTACCAGGTGGATAAACCACCCCACGAGCTGCAGCCTGGTACTGTGCCCCAGCGCCAGCAGTATCTGTACTTGGCAAGCTTTTTAGGCATTGTTCACTTCAAACATTACCCCATGGGCTGCGGCCTGGCATTTTGCCCCCAGCCACGGCAGCATCTGGGCTTAGCAACCTTTTGGGCGTCTCCCACTTCTTTCACCCTGTGTTAGGCTTTGAGCTGGTGTGTTGGTGTTTGTTTTGCCCCTACACCTTTCCGGGGTTAGTTGGTACTTGCTCAGTTGTGCATCGCCCCAAGCATTTTTGGGTAGTTCTGGCCAATCGGTGACTAGGTCAGTCATCCGTAACGCATGCCAGCATGTAGCAGCAAAAGGCCATGTGCGACCCCTTTTAGACATGCGCGTACCGTAGCTGACGGATTATAACGCCCCCCCGCGTTGTCAGCGGCGGGGTTTCCTGTTGCTAGCACGGGGGGCGTTATGCAATGC
>JAULBY010013792.1:6590-22244 GCA_032358315.1 Ophiocytium majus | reverse complement strand
TGCCGCCGCTCAATTTTGAACAAGAAATTGTTGAAAGTAGCGTTGTAGTACCTGCTTTGCGGAACTTAACGGAGACCACTGTTGTCGACAAGGACAAGTCAATAGGCTGACCAGTAAGGTCATCCGTCAGCGTCACAACGATAAGCGGCTTGTCGTCGCCTGCTGTTAATCGGATAACGTCTGTTGCCATAATGTCCTCACGCGAATGGGCGTTGTCTTACGAACACTGAGGCACGACCTGCACCAATGTTCGAGCGAGCACGACGCTCTGTTGTTTTTGATATGAACTGCTTGGCATGGTAAGTGGCTAACTCTCGGTCAGTCCAATTCTTGTTAGGCAGAACCAGTAGATACTGCAACGCGCCGTGCATGATGACATTCTCTAGGTCGTCAAACACAGTCTTGTCCATCCCTGAGGCAGAGCGCAAAGGCTTCAACGCTACGACCATATTCAGGTCGTACGTATGAAGGGTATCAGGAATAGGTGCAACAGATAGATTGTCAGGGTCTAACTGGAATATAAATCGTGGGTCAGACTGTTTAGTCGGGTCAAGATTGGGCCAGTCGGGATAACGTCTGTGAATATCTTCTAGTGTGACTGGCTGTATTGGCTGACCGTTTACTGACGCAGTCAAAAACGCATGAACCTCAGTTTGTGCTGGGTTGTCATACTGATACTCATAGACCCCGGGGGTCAAGCGAATCGGGAACTGCTGATAGCGCCATGCAAGAGTCTTCTCGCACGACTCAATCGCAGAGTCACGAATGTATTGTTCAATCACGGGCTGCGGACATCCCGGCACACTTGGCAAGAGCCGTTGAGCTAGTGAGAGGAATGTACGTGTCGCCATTAGATTACCTGTTCTTTAGGTAACCCAGATTCTTCAGTATCAGTCAAGGTACGAGACTGTGCGCTGACACCGAGAGCTTGGGTAAATGTTTGTTGGAACAACTGAGCACGATTAGAGTTCACATGCTCGTTGTCAATAGTCTCCGCCAGATACACAGTACCGTCAAGAACAACGGGGAAGTACGCATCAGAGAGCAATGCCACATCCTCATCCGCCGTGTAGTCACGGGGGGCTTGGGCATACTCTGCAATCAAAGATTGACCTGTTGGGGCTTTGGGGTAAATAAAATACTTAGACTGGTTACGAGTGTGTCGCATCCAGTTGACTGTTGGGCCAGCGGTAACATTCATCCAGCCGGGGTATGTCTCATCAAGAGACTCACGGCTTGCTTCAGTAATAGCATCTCCACCATCAACTTGGAAAATCTCCATGATGCGGATGCCGTCTGAAGGGATTGACTGGATGTTTGTACCAGCAGTGGTCGCAATAGTCGTCAGATAAGCAAAGAGGTCAGGACGCAGTACAGACATGCGTTTAAGCGCCTGATTAGCAAAGCCCAATAGCACCGTGTCGCTGTAACGATACGGCACTGTGTTGTCTTGCAGTAGGCGTCGAGCCTCAGTGATTACTGACGAGAGTTTCATTCAGGTAAACCCCTAGATGCTTCGATGTTGAGTTCTTCGTTAACCGTTTCAGGTTCTACAGGAATATCCTCAGTCTCTAACGCTAGACCAGACTTGCGACCCTTTTGCTTCTTAGGGATGAACTTCTCTGGGAAGGCTTCTTCCTCAGTTACTTCCTCACACAGAATGTTCTCTGCAAGGATTTCGTTCCAGTGGTAAATCGTACCATCGCGTCTGTTACGTAAAAAGCGTTCTGACATGTATATCTCCTAAAAAGGTTAGCAATTCCAAGCCTTAAGGCTCTTGTTAATTCTACTGTTTGGGTCACTCGCTGTCTTCTTGCTAGTCAGCTTTTTCTTCATGCCCTCCATGCGGGCACAGAATGAATCCCTACGTGCTCCACCTTCAGGCTGTGGGGCTTTAAGCCCGGGCTTACCCGGATTGGCTTTGTTATATGAAGCACGACCTTTGGCGTTTAAGCCGCCATCAGGGTCTTTACCTTCTTTACGAGTCCATGCGGGTGTCTTAGCCATGTTATACCTTTTGATAGAACACAGTAATCTTTGCGCTTGTAGCCAAAGTTACATGCAAATCTGTTTCAAATAATATACCTGCGCCGGGAATCGGCATTGTTACAGGATTGTTTGTATTAGCAGGCACATTAAACTGGGCAACCACTGCACCAGATGCACCGCCATCACGGAGAATAATGTCTCCGGCTGTACCGCCAGATAGGAAAATCATGCTTTGTAGATAACCTCTACCAGTGACTAACGTACCTGTTGCTTCTAAATGCGCTGATTTAACGCCATTTGGGTCTGCCATATCAATCTCCAAAAAGGGAGGGGGGCAAGCCCCCCATCCTCAGTTACTTAAGACACATCTGTCAAAGTTGCGAAGATACGCACAACAGCAGCCGCTGGTACAGCAGTACCAATGGTGATGTCGATTGAATCAGCGGCTGTGTACAGTTTGCCACCACTCAAGGTAGGAGCATATGCACCAGATGTCAAAGTAGGAACACCGCCAGAAACGCCAGTGGCGTTAGCTGAAGTTGCAGCAAGATAGCCAGCAGCGGCAGAACCGTCACCAATGGCAATCGTGCTGGTCACACCAGCAGCAGTAGTTACTTCCATACCTACTTGAGAGACGATGCTCTTAGCAGGAACTGGTAGCACTTCCAAAACATCAGATGCAGCCAATGCAGTTGCACCAGCAGCCAAACGCGCAGCAATGATTGCTGGGAAGTTAAGGGTTACCTCAATACGTGAAGTCTTGTTAAGACCGCGAGCAAGAGGGGCGGCGCTTCCTTTTTGGAAGCCGAACGAGTCGGTATATGTAGCCATGTTATTTCTCCAATGTTAAAAGTTAAGCAAGGGTCACAACGCCTTGAGCCAAGGCTTCAGGTTTCACAACCTTGTAACCATAAACTTGCAAGCCACGAATAACGTTGCCGAAAGTAGACTCAGAACGGATAGTTTCCATGTTGGTCATTTGTGAGGCAAAAGTGAAGCCCATTTTGTGACCAGCGATGATGCTGAACTTGTTGCTAGAAACGCTCAAGTTGTGGCTCATGTACACAGTGAAGCGGTCAATCATGCCCAACTGTCCGTTGCGCAAAATAGACACGTTATCACCAGTAACCAAAGCACTCTTGAAGTCAGACTTTTTAATCATGCCTGCCATTTTGGCTGGAATCACGAGAAAACGGTCGCTCTCAGGAGCATTAGCTTCGTCCAACACAGTGCCCAAGTCAACGATGTATTCCAAGACGTTAGACTTGGTAATCGCAAATGGAGTACCAGTTGAACCTAAGTCCATGTTGGCAGTGATACGACCAGCAGTGTTGCCTTTGTTCAAAGCAGAAATGTCTGGCAGGATGTCAGTCAACACGCGTTGGTCAATCTTAATCTTCATACGCTCAGAAGCGTCTTTAGACCAAGTGTCCATCAAGTTGATGTCTGCTTGAACTTTATCCACATCATCTTCAACGCAAGCGAAGTACTCGCCTTTGTCGATGACCAATTGGAGTTTTTCCTTATCAGGATTCTCAACGGCAAGAGTTTGACCCTTGACGTAAGTCTTGATAGTGATAGTTGGAGTGGTACGGATGTTGACCGTGTCACCCATGTTGCGAATTTCGCCTTCGTAATTTGTATTAGAGATTGCGCTCAATACAGTTGCGTCGTAGAAATTCTCGATAAGTTTGCCCGACCAAATCTCGGGGATGAAATTGCCGCTGTAGTTCGTGCGGCCTGATGCGACGGGATAGCCCATGATGAAACTCCTCTAATCAAGCGTTAACAGTTATGCGATTTTCGCGTTGTGCTGCGAAAATATCGCGTTCGGTTCGGTCACGCTCTGCCTCGCGCCCTTTGTACTTACCCTGACGAACATCGTTGAAAAAGGTTTTGATGTCATCAGGACTGTAACTCTTGGCGTTTGAGTTGGAAGGAGCACCAGTATTACGGGAACGTCCCGGTGTAACTTGTCTCTCCAACTCGGAAGCAGTCGCTCTCCGATTGGTGTCTTGAGCAACATTAGCTTGTCCAGTTAACTCCATCCATGAACGGAAGAAATTAGCCACACGGCGCACATCGGTATTACGTTGAGCATCTTCTAGAATGGTTTGACGGCTAATACCAGTCAGCGGGTCAATCTCCAATAGCCATGACTGAAAGTCGGGGGCATTGTTAATGTCTCGCCAATTAGGAATATAGGAAGTCAACTCAGTCCAGAATTGCTGTTCAGTGTTCACAGCTTGACGTTGTGTCAGGTTATTCACCTGAGGTACGACGTTAATCTGTAACTGCTGAATTAGTCTATCTAACTGTGCCATCTTTTGCGCGACTGGGATGAGTTCTTCGCGGGTCACACGACGCATAACGTCAAGCGACTCACCATACTCCTCTTGGTCTCTGTCCGTAATCAATGGGTCACTTGTGACCTCAGCGTTACGGGGTGCATTGGATTGCGCAGATAAAGTAGCCAGCAATTGCTCCATCTGTTGTACTCTGCCTGAAAGCTCTTTGTTCTGCGAGTGCAGGCGCGGAACTTCGGCGTTATACATACCCTGAAGTGTGCGGTATTTTTGGCTCAATACCTCGTCTGAATTTCTATCATCTGTCGTTTGCTCATTGCCAGATGACGGAGTAGCTACGTTCTGTACAGTGTTCTCGTCGGCAGCAGGAGAATTGAAAGCGTCGTCGCTGGACATAGTAGTATTGCCATCGGCGGGTGTTCCCTCGCCATTGTTACTATCGCCATTGATTTGCTTGTACAACTCTTGTACAGCCTCGGTCTGTTTACGAATTTGCTCTGGAAGTGCCATGATAAAACGCTCCTATCGGTGTGCGTGGATTAGACGGCGAGTCATTCTGACTTTGCCGCTAGTTCAGGGGACTCTTTAACGAGCTTGTATAGCTCGTTCAAAACTTGGCATCGCCCCTGCATCAATGCCGCGTTGTTTATTGCGCTCGGAAGTTGTTCAAGTTCTCGCATACGCCAAGACTCCAAATACTCCAGAATCTCTGGGTACTGGCGACTGGTGATGGCGAAAGCCTTCACGACTTTTGGGTCGGGCCGAATCATGCGGCTGCTCCCGAGACACGGTTACTGACTGTGTTGCCTTCCATTCCACCTTTGGGAGAACCGTCTGGCTGGGTTGGCGCAGGTTGTTGCGCCTGCTGAGCTTGTTGCGCAGCTTGTGCGCGAGCAGCAACAGCACCCATGACAGTGGCTTTTTCCCGAGATGGAATGATGTCATCCACAGGCATTTGCAACCCTTTAGCGATTTCACGAAGAATCGCTGCCCTGCCATCCTTGCCGACAATTTCCATGTCGATTTGGTTGGCGGTTGCGTTGAGGAACTCGATGCGGCGCACGTTGACAGTCTCTTTAACTGCCAAGTTAACTGCGCCTCGGGCGAGAACTTGTGCATCGCCCTTAATTGATTCATCCTCATCGTAGCGCATGTTGTACACAAACTGACGTTGTACAACTGGCTTAATCACATCGGAGTCGATATGACCTACGACTTGGCGTATACCTTTACCTGCTGCGCCCATCAACATAGATAGGCCAGAGGATGTACGTCCAGCGCCCTGTACATTCAGGTCGCCATACATATAAGCTGGGATACCTGAGTGGTCATCAGCCAGCTTGCTAAATTTATCGTACACAGCCATGAGTGTATTTGCATTGTCCTCAGGCTGAGTAAAGCGTACTGCGGGTGCGCTCGAACCAACAGGGTCGTTCATGACCTGCCAAATCTTCCAAGGGTGCATCGCTGTGATGTCCTCGTTTGGCGGGATACGCTCTAGGTTTACCTCGACCTGTGGGCCTGAGGCAATACCCATGTTGTTGACTAAAGCCCTAGCCGACGCATTACAGACGCTTTGAACGTCTCCAATGATTTCAGGAATTCCTTTACCCCAGAAAGCACCCGGGCACTTAATGAATGAAGTTTTTGCATAAGGTTTTTGTCCTAGTGGGTCATAGTTAAGTACAGCCTTGATGACCATATTTCCAACCAGCCACACATTAGCGTCGTACTCTCTTGCTTCGTCTTCGATTCCGGCTTCATCAATACCCCAATCAAGGAGCATCTTGCCTGAAACTTTGCCCCAGAACTCAAGTGCATCAAACACTTCAGTTGGGCGCATGTACGAGTAGAACTTGCGCTCTTGCTCGTCTTTAAGTAGTTTGATGTCCTGACCAATCCATGAGGAGTTGTTGCCGTCCTCAAGGGCGCGACGAATAGCATCGTCATCGTAGCCGGGCACACCAATCAAATCCGCCAAGTCCATACGGGTTAGCGGGTGATGTTCAAAAATGTATCCTTCTTCGATACGGGAGATACCCGGCTCGGGATAGATGCGGAATGGGTCAACGCGCTCGTACTCAGGAGCGAGTCTTTCAATTGGCTCAGCTATGGTCTTACCACTTGCATCAGTCTTCCAACCTAACGAACGTTGACGACGTACGATTGGGCCTTTGATAAACGCAGAAGGGTAAGTAACTAAGTCAGTAACGAAGTCGTTGAACGATTCCGCCCAGCCGCCTTGAGCAAACTGGTCGCTAATCTTCATCTTCATTTTGTCAGCACGGTTTTGTGCGTCTTGCAAAATTTTGAAGCGATAGTCTTGGGAGACCATCTCTTTAATCTCTGCCATCTGGTCAGCAGAAGGAGCACTACCACTCTCTTGCAACATCTTCAATACTTCATTTGCAAAAGTATCTTGGATGGCCTTAGTGTCGTTAGGAGACAGGTCAGGAATCGGAGTAGGGACAATGTCCCAAGGTGGAGTACCGTTATCCAACAAGATGTCTCGCAACCATGACTCGGCTGCACGACACTTCACTTCAGTCACCATCATGTAGATGTGTGAGCCGCCGTGTTCTTGAATTTGTTGTAACTTGTCAGCTTCGTATTGACCATTACGTTGACGTAAGGCCATGAGCATCTTCTGCTCGATAGGGCGCTTGGCTTGCTTTGCTACATCCCAGCACTCACGCAGATACGCAGCAAGACCCAACATCAAAGGTTGTGCTTGACGCTCTGCTAATGCCTTAGCCGTAGCAGATTCTTCCTCTTGCTTTGCAAGTTCGGCATTACTGACGACACGTAGGAAGTTAAGACCAGCCATTTGTTACCCTTAGCGAGAGTTGATACCACGAAGTGTACGAAGAACCATGCCTACTGGCTGACGATGAAGCGCTTCGTTAAACAACGTACGCTTCTCGTTCTTACTATAGCCGATTGTATTCTCGCGTGACGAGGTGGACATCTTCGGATTAGTAGACGTAATCTTAAAAGGCTTTGTTGCGTTCTTACCAAGTTTCATTTTAGTTTCCCCGCACTTGCAGTCATCTTAGGATTAGTCGATGTAATCGCATATGGTTTACCACCATCAGCGTGTGTACATCCACACCCAGTAACCATACCACCTTTAGCGTAGCCGACAGCAGAACTATGTGGCTTATCTTTAGCCATCACAGGATTGGTAGAGTGCATGTGGTCTCCATGACCCATCATCCGTTTGTTATCGGGAACTACCTTGTTCTTCTGAATCGCACCGTGTGACATATTGGCCTCCTGCCTACTAGATATTGTAGGGTGGTTATAGCAACAAGTATACAGGTAGTCAAAGAAAAAAAGAACCCCGGAGTTTCCTCGCGGGGTACAAGGGCGTGAAGGAGATTCTCGCCGGGTGACAACTGCTGCAAGCAGTACGGCAAGTATATCATGTCCAGCCAGCGGCGGAAACCCCCTTGACTTCCTTTCTTCGGGCTAAAAGATGCCCCTCACCACCTGCGGTGATGTGAAGCATAAGGTATTGTAGCGCTTCAGCAACGTGGCTATGTTTATTTTTATCAATGTCGCCATCGCCTTTGGGCTTGTAGCGATACCCACCCATCATCGCCGCCTTAAGCTGCGTACATTCTGGGCTGACAATAAAGGCCGGGTCACCGTCCACCTGACGCATCAGAAACTCATCGACCGCATTGATGCGAGCCGAGACACTATTTGTTTTGGCAGGGATTACCCTTAAACCCTCAGCCTTAATAATGTCTACTGCACTGCGCTCATCAGTCTGCGCCCGCTGTATACCTGCTGGGTCAACTACTACGAGGACGGGAGAGCCGGGAAACTTCTCAAACAGCATGGGCTTTAGCATCGTACGTACGAAGCGCTGTATACCCATGTCAAACGATACACACTCGCCAAGTATTACTGCCCTGCCACGAGCATCATGTTGTCCGATGACGGCAGCGGGGGTAAGCCCCAAGTCCATCCCGATAACAATGGGTCGAACCCCATTATTGATATAGCGTAGCTTCTGCTTAGCCATATGGTAGTCTGCCCTGAAATACTTATAGACTGGCATACCAGCCGAGGACAGCCCGTACTCGCCGTCAATGTATACGCGGATGTATTCTTCTGACCGACCCTGTGTATCGTAGTATCCGTCGGGTAGGTTCTCGATGTTCTCTGCAAAAGTCGAGCGACCTGACGGTTGCTTGAAGACATCCCAGCCGTTGTTATTGGGAGATACGCCATCTTTAGGGTCTAAGCCTTCCATCTGGTAATACCACCAAGTGTCCATCGTCGGGGGGTTGGTGTCGCCCCACATCCCAAACCATGTCGGGCCACCGTCTTTGGAAGACGGATAACGCCCGATACGTTTAGACATCGCGTCAACAATGTCTGGGTGGATGTCTCGGCACTCGTTGAACCAAGCAAAGCTCAACTCCAACGAGTTCAAGTTGGCAACGTCGTCTGCATCGTCCAGTGCTCGGAACATAATCTCGCACTCGATGTCGCCCACTTTAAAGAAGTATGTCTTGGTCGTGCGCATGTAGTCGCCGCACTGCCCCGGTGGAAACCAATCTAAGAACGTCTTGATTGTCGTGTCCTGCAACTGGCGTGCAGTCTCACGCACAATCGCCGCCCGTGTTTTACGTATCCCCTGCTTATTGGGAACTTGCATCGACGCTCGTCTGACAATCTCAAACGATGAAGTTACAGACTTACCCGACCCGACAGGGCCAAGCAGTACGCGCATTTTTGCGTTTGATTCCATGAACCTCTTGCCAGTAGGCGGAGGTGTATAGTCAATGTCAAGTGCCATAGGATTCAACAATCATAACGAGGTACTCCCTCTTTTTCTTTGTCTTTACAATCTTAGTCTTAAACGACTTGTTCAGCCACTTCAGGTTTGTTTCCATGTTGTGCGCTTCTGAGGCGCTTTGGAATCGTGCTGCTCGCAATCCTTCGTAGGTTTCATCAAACCGACTCTCTATGCTCAATGGTAGGGACATCCGTGACCTCAACTGGTTCTGCTTCTATTATCTGGGCTTCATGTTGTTGCCCACCTAAGTTGATGGTGATGCGCACGCCGCCCGCCCCACCCTCAGCTACTACGTCGCCTTTCGGCTCGAGACCTGCCCACTTTACGGTGGACTTAATCAGGTCTGCTTTAACTGCGGGGGATGTCGACGGGTCGTGTATCAGCATCCAAGATGTTGTCAAGAGTTCTTCCGCTTGGGCGCGGGCCTTGAGTTTGAACGTCAAACCCTTCTCTTGAATTTCACTACGATAGTGTTCCACCTTCTTAAGAAAGATGGGGTCGGCATTGAAGGTCAGAATTTCGTTGCCCGATATTTTGTGCCGAGTCATTACTTCTTGCAAAGTCTCGCCGCTGCCCTCTAACATGAGAGCCATATCAAACGCCAACCTATCTGACCACTTAACGTGGTGTAGTGGGAGTGTGTCCATGCTGAGAATATAAGTTGTGGGTTACGTAGTTGTCAAGCGGTTTCACGTGAAACAGTTTAACGCAAGTTATCGAAGTTACTGGGCGGGGGCGTAACTATACATCTTCCTTTTTTTGGGTCTTGTTATGAGAGGTTTACCACACTAGGGGGGGCTATGCGAAGCGTAGTCCATGTGCCCCCCCTCGAACCAGCCAGCAAGCGAACCAGCACGCACGCCACGCGCCCACGCAAACCCCAGTAAATACGCTGTGTTTGACAATTTTGTATAGTTTGGTAATCTGGATTTGTCGGTTGCAGATGCAGTCGATTCAGGTGAAAACCTGATGTTCTTTAACCTTGTTAGGAGAAAACCATGAGTGCAAACACTCCGACCCTTAAGCGGTCGATTGCCCCCGTAACTGTGACGGTTGAAATCACAGCGACCCGTATCAACGAGAACGGTACGTTCTCAGGGATTACGGCAAAGGTGGTCAAGCAGTCTGTGAAGGGTAACACCTTTACAACAGCAGTCCCACCAATGGCGGGCGGAGCAATCTACCTCAAGGCAAGCAGTCTGGAAGGACTGGAAGTCTTGGCGGCAGATGCACCTAAGGCAACAGCGGTGAAAACCAAGTTGTTCTAAGGTGATGTAGTGGAAGCAGGGAGAGAAATCTCCCTGCCTCTTTTTCTAATCGCACAATGAAGGAGAAAATCCATGAGTGCAAAAGCAAAAGGCGAGCGTAAAGTTCGCAGGCAAGAGCCAAACCAGTTCCAAGTTCGCTGGCAAGAGAACGATAGCATCTACTTTCGCTACTTCAAGCGTGATAGATACGCTGTACAGTTCATGAACGAACTGGTCGAGGACGGAATCGAGAAGGTTCTGATTAAAATGGTCGAAGTTAAGTAGGAAGGCAGGGCCGAAAGGCCCTGTCTCTACCAAGGAGATACAAATGGATGACGATACAAAGGCTTTTCTAGGCGCAATCATAGCAGCACCGTTACTATACGCACTGTTATGGCTTGCAATGGCACTGTTCTAACCACTGACCCACGCAAGTGGGTCTTTTTTTGTCCTAAAACTTTACATATATTATATATAACCATGCGCCGGGGGGTTGAGCCATGACATATCGTGCTATATCGCTATAATCTAAGGGCAATCTAAGTTTTGTATATGGTTTTTGTATAGTTTAGATTGCTATACATCGGTACTTTACACCACTAAGTTGTTGATTTCATTGGAAACTATACCATAAGAGAGTATAAATAATCTAAATAATCTAAATAATCTATAAAATATATATATACACCCTTTCCTGAGGGATACTTCCTGTAAATTTATAAAGTGCGGGTGTTAGTGTATAGCCCCATCTTGCACGAGTCATTAGATTATTTGTATCACTTAGATTATTCAGCCGTAAGTTGTTGATTCATAAGGATATTCCTAACAATCTAAATCTTGTGTTTGACTTTGTATAGTTTATCTGTTACTCGCGGAGTAGATTGTTGCATGTCCTTGTATAATTACAAGACATGGCTCGAGCCTCGAAGTTAGTGGTCACTCACCCGCAAAGCCACGCCCAGCCTGTGTTTGCGTTTTTTCGTGGGTGTGGCAATCTGAACCTGTCCCCTGCATCAAGCAGTAAGGATGTAAATGTAATGTAAATCAATCAACTTTAGGAGTTAGCTATGCAAACAGCAACATTGAAGAAGTCTATCAAGCCAGTAACATTCACCATTACTGTGGTAGCAAAGAAGGTTAACGAGAATGGTACATTCTCTAGCCTTGAGATACAGGGTGTAAAGGGTAATGTCAAGAACAGTACCTTCCGTGTAGTAGCACCACCACAAGCAGGAGGTGCTATGTACATTAAGTGTGACACCCTTGACGGATTGGAACTTGTAGCAGACGGCGCAACATCTACTGCAACCAAGTCCAAGTTGTTCTAAACCATACGGCAGAGGTAACCCCTCTGCCAACTTCTTTACAGGAGATACCTATGATTGTCAAAGTAGACTCATGGCTATACCGCCTTCTTTTTAACCTACCAGTATTCCTGCCCTATGCCATAGAGCATTGCAGAGTTGGTGATGACTACATTGGTTATCGCCGTGTCTACTGGTGTAAACCTAGGAGACTGTGATGGAAGACTACCACTTACCCATCTGTACCAACTGCTATGCCGTGAGGGTTGAACCACAACGGCGATACATGGCAAGACCTACCTGCTTACGATGTGGTGAGGAGGTAGCCAAGCAACGCAAGTTTACAGTTGCATGTAACAACAAGCAGGGCTATGAGTTAATCACTAACCCTGACACTCTCAAACAACTTAACCCTAAGAGGACTATATGAAACGATACATCTTGTGGATGGTTTACGGAATGATTATTGGTGGCTTAGCCGCCTATGTAATGGCGTTGCTATCATGAAACGCATACTGACCAAGATAGCAGAGGTACTGATAATGCTTCTGTTTGCCCTGTTCGTTGCTGTCATGCTGACTGAATGGTTAGCAGGATGTGGCGAAAGTTATATTGATGCTAAAGGTGTGAGGCATCAATACGAATGTGTCATCTTCACCCATAACTTTACCTTAAAGGAGTATTTCCAATGAAGCGCCTATTCGCTCTCCGTGATAGCCGTGGACAAGTTGTCCGCAATGACGACAAGCAACCAATGTACTTTGCTGATAAGGATTCTGCTCGCAGATACCGCAGTAAGTTGACATCGGAAGTTAATGTTTATTTCGTAACCTATGGCGTTGACCATCGCAACTATAAAGGAGTTCACTAATGCGAGCCACTCTACTTAAGGACACAATCAAGTCCCTGTTTCCCATTCAGCGTACCATCTGTATCGAGGGTAGCCCCGGTGGTGGTAAGACAACCATCGTGCATCAAGTTGCTGAGGAGTTGGGTATCCCCTGTATCGAACGACATATGCCAACCATGCTTGTCGAGGACTTCGGCATCCTATTCCCTGAGGGTGATAGTGGACTGAAGTACAAGTTGCCTGACTGGTTTCCTGTCAAGGGTAAAGCACCTGACAAGGGCATCCTGTTATTCGATGACCGCAACCAAGCCAATGCTGACCTGCAAAAAGTACTAGCCAACATCTGTCAAGCCCGTAACCTACATGGTACGGCAATGCCTGAGGGATGGATGGTAGTGTCAACAGGTAACCGCCAAGCAGACCGAGCAGGTGCTAACCGAGTACTTGGTCATCTGCGTAATCGTGAGACTGTGTACGAACTAGACACACACCTAGATGACTGGACACAATGGGCATTGGACAATGGTGTAAAGCCTGAGGTGATTTCGTTTATTCGCTTTCGCCCTGCCTTGCTACATGACTATGACCCTCAGCGTGACCAAAACGCTACACCTCGCTCATGGGTTGAGGGTGTTAGTGATGTGCTTGGTACTGTGCCAAGTGATGCAGAGTTTGAGTCCTTCAAGGGTGCAGTAGGTGAGGGTAGTGCGGCAGAGTTCGTAGGGTTTCTACGCATCTTCCGTAAGTTGCCTAACCCTGACGCAGTATTGATGAACCCAACTACTGCCGATGTACCTAGTGACCCTGCTACCTTGTATGCCCTGAGTGGTGCTATCGCAGAGCGTGCTACTGAGGGTAACTTTGAACGAGTCTGTACCTATGCAGAGCGTATGCCTGCTGACTTCTCAGTCTTGACTGTGTCGTATGCAAGCCGTAAGAAACCTGAGTTAGCCAATACTGCCGCCTTCAACAAGTGGGTAGTCAAGCATCAGGATGTATTGTTTTAATCAACCAAGAGGGGCAACTGCCCCTCGCTTTTAGAAGGAGTATCTACGATGAATCTATCTGACCGAGCATTACTGGTGCAGTTATCCATATCCCAATGGACTGCCCGCAAGTACGATAAGAAGGTAACACAAGATGTTGCCAGTTCACATGGTGTGACAACTGCCGCAGGGCGATACAACAAAGTGCTATTGCCAATGAATGACTTACTTGACCGAGTGCATAAGAAGTCAACGCTCATTCGTACAAAGTTCTATGACAATACTTTACCTTGGGGTATAGAGGGTACGATGATGCTACCCTCTGCCAACTACCTTAACTTCGTGACTGAGTTCCGTAAGGAGAAGGGTGAGTGGCAGTACCTTGTCAATGACTTTGTGTCTCACTACACCCAGTTGAAGATGGATGCACAACGCTTGCTTAACGGCATGTATAACGATGCAGACTACCCATCTGAGGATGAGATACTCAACAAGTTCAAGATGGACATGGCTATATTCCCTGTACCTGCTAGTGACTTCCGTGTATCTATTGCTTCCGATGAGTTGGCTCGTATCCAACAAGATGTTGAGGCAAGAGTGAAGGATGCACAACAGCAGGCTATGAAGGAAGTATGGACTAGGCTATACGACAGGGTAAAGAACATGGCTGAGAAGTTGGCTGACCCTAAGGCTATCTTCCGTGACACCTTGGTGGATAACCTTCGTGAGCAATGCGACATGCTTACCCGCCTTAACTTTACCGATGACCCTAACCTTGAAGCCTTACGCTCTGAGGTTGAGAGTAACCTACTGAAGCACCCTGATGCTTTACGCAACGACCCTGACCTACGCCGTGACAAAGCGGCTGAGGCTAAGGCAATCATGGACAAGATGTCCTCATTCATGAACCCTTAAGGAGAAAACCATGACAAGTGTTATGCCTGTACAAGAAGTACAACCCCTAGACCCTGCTGATGAGAAGCGCATTGACCGACTACTGGCTAAGGCTAGGACTGCGTTGGTGCTAGAGCATCCCTTCATCGGGAATGTGGCATTGAATATGCCCTTCACTAAAGACTATACATGCCGTACTGCATGGACTGATGGCAAGCGTATAGGTTACAACCCTCACTTCATGGATAGCCTTAACGATGAGGAACGCAAGTTCGTTGTGGCTCATGAGTGCTTACACCCTATGCTTGAACATAACTTCCGCCGTGGTGGTAGACATGCCAAGAAATGGAATCAGGCAGGTGACTATGTCATCAACAAGTTGTTGAAGGATGAAGGCATCGGCAAGTTGGTTAAGAACTGCTTAGACAATGACCAACTACACCAAGCAGGTGGCGGTACTACTGACGGCATCTATAACCTACTGCCTGAGCCTGATGAGGATGGTGGCAACGGACATGGTGAGCCATTGGATGAGTGTCGTGACGCTAATGGTAGCCCTGCGGAACAGGCACAAGCAGAGGCAGAGTGGAAGGTACGAGTAGCACAAGCGGCACAAGCCGCAAAGATGATGGGTAAACTGAGTGCAGGTATGCAACGACTTGTCGATGATGTGCTTCAGCCTAAGGTAGATTGGCGTGAGGTACTGCGTAAGTTTGTAGAGAAATGCAAGTCAGACCAACGCTCATGGGCTAGACCTAACCGCCGTTTCCTGTCACAAGGACTGTACCTACCAAGCGTAAGTGGTGAGGCATTAGGTGAGATTGCTATTGCAGTTGACTGCTCAGGCTCTATCACACAAGAAGTTATCAGTCAGTTTGCCGCAGAGATACGCACCATCAAGGAGGAAGGTAACCCTACCAAAATCCATGTGGTGTACTTCGATAGCAAGGTGAGCCACTACGAATCGTATAGCAGAGATGATGACCTTGACATCAAGCCACACGGCGGTGGCGGTACTGCCTTTAGCCCTGTGTTTGAGTACTTCATCGAGCATGACATTGACCCAGTAGCCTGTGTGTTTCTGACTGACCTGTGTTGTGATGACTTCGGTGACCAACCTCAGTACCCTGTGTTATGGGTATCAACTGATGATGGTACTGCACCATTCGGTGAAGTGGTGCTGATGTGATGACCGACACGGAACTCATAGCAGTTGCCGTGTTTGTGGGTATGGGTGTCTACATCTCATACCTACGAGCCGAACT